>OU898276.1:102329467-102519467 GCA_918026665.1 Diabrotica balteata | reverse complement strand
ACACACACACACACACACACACACACACACAACACACACACACACACACACACACACACACACACACACACACACACACACACACACACACACACACACACACACACACACCACACACACACACACACACACACACACACACACACACACACACACACACACACAACACACACACACACACACACACACACACACACACACACACACACACACACACACACACACACACACACACACACACACACACACACACACACCACACACACACACACACACACACACACACACACACACACACACACACACACACACACACACACACACACACCACACACACACACACACACACACACACACACACACACACACACACACACACACACACACACACACACACACACACACACACACACACACACACACACACACACACACACACACACACACACACACCACACACACACACACACACCACACACACACACACACACACACACACACACACACACACACACACACACACACACACACACACACACACACACACACACACACACACACACACACACACACACACACACACACACACACACACACACACACACACACACACACACACACACACACACACACACCACACACACACACACACACACACACACACACACACACACACACAACACACACACACACACACACACACACCACACACACACACACACACACACACACACACACACACACACACACACACACACACACCACACACACACACACACACACACACACACACACACACACACACACACACACACACACACACACACACACACACACACACACACACCACACACACACACACACACACACACACACACACACACACACACACACACACACACACACACACACACACACACACACACACACACACACACACACACACACACACACACACACACACCACACACACACACACACACACACACACACACACAACACACACACACACACACACACACACACACACACACACACACACACACACACACACACACACACACACACACACACACACACACACACACACACCACACACACACACACACACACACACACACACACACACACACACACACACACACACACACACACACACACACACACACACACACACCACACACACACACACACACACACACACACACACACACACACACACACACACACACACACACACACACACACACACACACACCACACACACACACACACACACACACACACACACACACCACACACACACACACACACACACACACACACACACACACACACACACACACACACACACACACACACACACACACACACACACACACACACACACCACACACACACACTACACTAGGTACCTGACTGTAAAAATTCACTGTACTATGCCAATGACCATTAGTTTTCGACGCATTAAACCCAATAAAAAAAAATCGGTGTAAAACTATTTTATTTATTATTCGATCAATCTAACGTATACGTAATATTTGTCGGTAAATTCACTTCTCAAAGGCCTTAAGTTTTTTTGTTAGTGTTATTGTAAATATCAAGCTTTCTATGCCATACAATAGGAGAAATATGTAGCAGCAATTAAACGGATTTAAAGGTTTAATATAATATCTCTATTGATAAGAATTTTCTTTAGTTTATATGCGCCAAAATAGGTGAGAAATAGAAGTATTAAGCGTCAGCCCATGTTTAACACGTTCGGTCACCCTGTTTATAAGTCGTTGCAACTCTTTTTTATTAGATGTAATCAATACCGTGTCGTCTGCGTATCTAAGATACTTCTTCCTCTTTGTATGTTTGACCTTAAGGCCTGTTGTTTTCGGTCTGATTTAGCAGTATTTGTGATGTTGACTTGTTGATATTTGTGATGTTGACTCTTCGTCTTTTAATAGTGAGTCTGCCTTGTGGTCTTTTACCTTCTGGTTTTTTATTTCTTACTATTCAGGAAAGTCTCTCTCTTCTGTGTTGGTTCGATTCGCGTGTATTTGGCTTCTCCATCTGACGATATCATGGACTTTACACATGTGTCTGATTTGTGTATTAGGGATTCTGTCTCTTAAAGTTTTACCTGCTATAGCCGGTCGTGTTTTTATCTCTGTCGTTCTTAAGATTGTCTTGTAATTGTTGTTTCTGCTCTCGTTTTTATAGCAAAGGTTAATATCGGCAAAACTAATACTTAAAATAACATAATTGAATAACATAATTAGAAGTTTGAAATATCTTCTAACTAGGTTTATAGTGATTACTAGGAATAAGTCATTAATGCTTACTGTTGTTTAGTACTTAAATATATGTTACATTTATGCAAGCTTGTATTAACGTAATAAAAATCTTCCATCATCCAGTGTCATCATTCTTATGTTGCATTACAAAGGACGTGAGTCATGTGCGCATTTGTGAAAAAAGAGGTAAATCAATCAAATATCGCTATAGACATATTTTGTTTACAAAAATTCAGCATAAAAATTTTAATCCATTTAGGAAAAGTACATGTAAAAACAAATTTCAAGCATATTATTATTTTAAAGAAGCCTAAATAGTATATAAGACGAATCAATTCAGCTTAAAAGTATATTGTACTGTCACTTATCTTCTATCTATATAAAATGTTATGATGACAAGTCACACCGTTTGTCCGGTAAGGTAACGACGCCACCTAGGAAGGAAATCTGAACTATTTTTGTATTGTTCTGAAGCTATTTTCTTGTGGCATTTTAAATTAATTACTATTTAGCTGGGAATAAGCCACAATTAAAGATAAAAATACGTTTATTGACGTAAATTAAACAAACAGTACAAACAGTAAATTAAATTAATTTTGTTTTTTGTTACATAGTGAAAAATTCTTCTAATAATTTAATTTTATCAATGGAATAATTCAAATGTAGTCCTAAAAGAAACGGATGGTAAAAAAAGGATAATCAAAGAAGCGGCTCTAATTATGCTAAATGAGGCCAATTATGTCGCAAATTCCTCGGCAGAATGTAGTAGGATCTGGTTACCAATATTGAAAGAGGAAGTTATTAATAAGAAAATACCAGTATTAGTAAGTCAGTAACATATAGAGGATACATCATAGATATTTTTAAATAAAGAAACATATAAAATCAGAATTTTGGTGTTTATTGAAGGTAAACTAAACGCACGAACAAATACTTACCATGTCGGGATAGTATTATCAGGTTTTTTTCCTGGTTTTTCCCTCATAATTTACTATGGAATCACTAACAGAAGAATTTTACTGTCATCATGTCATGTGTTTGTCTTTTTAAAGACGAATTACACGCTATGATTTTTTTCTGACGGATATTCTCAAGTTAAAGTTGATTTCATGTAATCGAATGAACTATCTTATAAGTAAAGTCGTCCCAGGAGCGCAACTCAACAATATTGGCAATATCATTTTAAAGTCGTCTACTTTAAAATGCATAATGTTTGTATGAATTGTCAATATAAATGAGTCAGATAAAATTAAATTATTAGAACAATTTTTCACTATGTAACAAAAAACAAAATTTGTTTAATTGACTGTTTGTATTTTGAGTACGATTTCCGAAGTGGAAATTGAAACGTCAATAAACGTATTTTTATCTTTAATTGTGGCTTATTCCCAGCTAAATAGTAATTTTTTTTGCGTATTTATGTAACTCTGTGTAGTGAGAAATCTGAATTTTACTACTTCACAGTAATTAGTTTTTTCGCAAAATTGCTTAAAATATAGGTTACTCTAATTGTAAGGTAAAATCAATGACGTATAAGATATATTTAGATATCATATTTCATTGGGTAAGATAAACAAACACTTACTATAACAATAAAATGACGTTTAACAAACATAAACGCTTTACCAAAATAAAATAAAAACTAAATAAGATTAAATAAAATTAAATAAAGGTAAATAGAATTAAATAAAATTAAATCAAGGTAAACAGAATTACGTAAAATTAAATTAAATTAAGTAAAAGCTATACCTGTAAAAACCACTGCTATACTGTTTCTGCTTCATTTCCCATGTAAAATCCCATAAGAAGGTTCATTCTGCTCATTTTTTGGAACGTTTTGTAGTAGGGCTAGAATAGTTTTTTGGATCGTCACGTATGATACATCATTGGAAAGGAGAGGGGGTAGTGAATATATTGAAGCAAAAAAACACATCGCGGAATTGGTAAAAGGGCATTACATCATGTCTCCTTTGTTATTAGTCCGATTTTAGCGTCTGATACGTTAAATTAAAGGAAAGGATATCACTAATAACTTAAGATGGAAAAAACAAATAAGGCGACTACTAAAAGGTCACTACACGATGTCTTCAATATTAATGACCAAATAGTTACATACGAGATTTCATAGGGTATTATGGATAAAAATAGTTTAACTAAACTATTACTCCAGGCAACGAAAGAAAATTAGACAAAAACATCAATACTTCTGAATTTTGGTATAAAATGCCTTTAATAAAGTTAATAGTTAACGAAATATTAAATATAATAAATATATCAGCAGGATAGTTCGTAGTATGATTTGACAAAATAACAGAATAATTAGATTTTATATAAAACATCATAAATTTTGTATTAAATTAAAGTCATAATTAAAATATTTTAATTATGACTTTAATAATTAATATTTAAAACAGAACATTCAGAAGTTTTTAAAATATTTATTTCGAAAACAAATTTAGTGTTTTTAGAACACAACAAAAAAAAAACAAAGCGAATAAAACATATATTTTTGCAAGAATACATATTTATTTTTTTTGCGCCATTTAATATTAAAACTAAAAGGTGCCCTATCTTGGGATAGCCAGGTATCTAAACTTGAGACAGGTACCTTAATTTAAGATACTATTCAAAAAAGCCCTTTTCTTCGATGAAAAGGTAAATTAATGTGCTGGACAGCCTTTTTCAGCCTTTTCTCCACAGTCTTTATGTGCGCACCTGCCACATTGGTAACACTTTGCCCATCGTTCGCCATATCTATCGTCGGAAAATTTGCCGGTGCAAAATAAACATTCAGCGTCGTTTTCTCCACTCTCGTTGGACGATGAATTAGCTAATGGAAAGTCTTCACTGCTATCTGAGCTTGAACTCGAAGAAACTTTCCGCTTCCTTCTTGATGTTTAGCCTTTTTATGTAGAAGGTTGACCTGCGTCTTCATCTGCTATTTCTTCTTTGGGCGTTACTGTTTTTTTATATAACACCTTTTGTTGAACTGTTTTTTTCTGGAGCAAATACAGAATACAAGTTTTTTTGCTTTTTTCCTTTGCAAACTTTGCTCTAATTCTTCTTTGTAGGGTTTGTGGTGTTTCAGTGGTATCTCTCCTGTAAAATGTAGGGATTGGACAGATGTCTTTTAGAGAAACAAGTTGTTGATGAGGTAGTGGTGGACTAGCTGGACTATGTTCTCGCATTGGATGATTTGTTTGTTCATGGTTTGGTTCTATTATTTGTTTGTCCCTTTCGTTTTGTGTTTCTAAGTGCTCCTGAATTCCAAATTCAAAGTCCCTAAAAATATGGCAACAAATAGTGACCAGTCCAGTTTTTCGGAAACCATTGCAAGATATTTCCATCGTCTCAGCTTTGTTATACGCTTTACAAAAAATACTGGAAACGGCATAAGGCGACACAACACTCAACTGATTTTCTCTAATCCAGTTTTATATTTCTTTTGCGTAGTAAGTTTTCAGCAGTGCCATAAAAGCAACATCCAACGGTTGCATTTTATGCGTAGAATGAGGTGATAGGCAAAAAATCGTCACATGATTCTGTTTGGTCAAATCTATTAGAACAACGTTTCTTCTATGAGAATAGTGATCATTAAGGACGATAAGAACAGGGTCTGCCGCTGAAGGTTTAGTAAAATAAATAAAGTGTTGAAGCCATCTAGTGAAAATATTGGCCTGTACCCAACCTAACACATGGCATTCTGCGATTGCTCCAGTGGGAGCTTCTAGTATCAACTCTGTTTTCATATTTTTTCTAGAGAAGATTAATAACGGTGATACGAAAACTCCTGCAGTATTCATATATGTAATAGCAGTAATCAGTTTGCCACTTCCTGATGAAATAAGTAACGAACCTGCTTCTTCCCTCTCATCGAAATTACTTTGCTATGTTTGTGCTGAACAATTGTAGCCCGTTTCGTCTACATTGAATATACGTTGTGCGGGGTTAGTAAGCTTAAGATATTCTGGTGCATACAGGGCAAAGAACTTGGGTATATTTTCAGGAGTAAAAGATTTTACTCGAGCACATGACATTCCCTGAGGAGTACGCATTGAAAGCGTCGGATGCCATTTCAGAAAGAATCTCAACCATTTCTTTTCTGCTGATTTTTTGACTCCGCTAAATGGATGTGGTATTAAGTTTCGTATTGCAAGTTGAAATCGCAGTCATTTTATATCACGCACTCTTAGCCCAAAATAACGTTGGTCCATAGTTAGGACAGACTCATTTTCAAATTCCAAAGGAAGAATAGGTCCAATTGATATCCTGACGAGTTCTTCTGGAGTCTTGTCTGATTTCACATATCGTTCTAAAGAACCTTTTTGTACTACAAAAACTTTTGAGGCCCTCAAATAGCCAATCTCTCTATTTCTTACTGCATGTACAGCCCGTATCATATCATTTGCGTTCAATTTTTTATTTTTTGGCGGCATCTACAAGCAAAAAACATAAAAATAAAAATTTTAAACGGGGTCCTAATTTGAGATACTCTCAAATTTGGAACCTACAGGTATCTCATATTATAATTTTTTTCGATAAAAATAAAACGCATTTTTGTTGGTTATGTATGCCACACAATTACCGTTTAATTTGCATAAAATGTATTACTATTTAACTGGGAATAAGCCACAATTTTAAAGGTTAAAATAAGTTTATTGACATTTCAATTTCCACTTCGGAAATCGTTCTCAAAATACAAACAGTGTATTATAAATTTTTATAACTTTATGTGTAATCCAACTAATAACCTTTTTTTTAATAACAAAAAGGTTTTTTCAAAAATGTATTAACATTTTAATAAATGTTTAAATTTAACCTTAAGGGTAAATGCAAGGTTAAAATGTTCTATTGAAGTATCGATCAGTCAAGATAAATTTTGACATTTACAGATATATATTTTGTAATAATAACTATGCTTACTGAGATACTTATGCTGATAAGGATATTATTAGCCTAAGTAAAAATATACAGTTAGTTTTAATGTTAGAATAATAGCCTCTTTAAAAACTATTTATTTTCTTTATTATCAATGTATTTAAGCATTTTATTATTCTGACATGTGCAATTAGAGTGTTACATTGAATATACTGTACAGTGAATTTTTATAGTACTGATTATTGTACAGTACAAAAAGGATATGGGAGTAGCAGAAATAGTGAAAGGCTTAATGTCTATCAACTATTCTTCTTCTGGCTTTGGTAGTATAGTGCCACCTTCACTTACATCTTAATTGTATTTTATTTTTTTAATATATTATATTCTATATTGCCTCATAAACTAAAACAAGTAGTAAGGGGTAGGTAAATATTTTTGGGGATTGCTGGTAACGTTGACTATGTAAATTGTGAGTCATTGAATTACTAAAATCTAAAAGAATAAATGTAATTTATTTACATTTATTCTCTAAATCTGTAAAAATCAGTTTTACTGAAAGATGGTTTCAGGAAGAAAATGTGATTAAAAATAATTGGTGTCTCATGTAAATCTCCTTCGAATAAATCTCCTTGAAAATGGGACAAATTTGATACTGCTACATAAAAGACACGTAGGATCAGTAAGGCAAGAGATGAGGCCTTGCGGCTCAGTGTTATTCCTCCATATATTCCTAACGGAATTGCTACGCCTAAAATATCGGAATATCTTTTGTTTGGACTCAAATAAAACTAAACTAAACAATATAAATTCCCTTTACCGACATGCCCGGCCTAAGCGTCTTTTACCATATTTTCTTCGATATTTTCCTTAGAAAATTCCTTTTCCTTCGTCCTTTTCTAAGCCTGTTAGAAATCTATAGACCTATTAGCCCATTATTATAGGTTATAGTACCATAGATCATATATAAGTAATAAGAATACTAATTGAAAAATTAAACAAATACAGTATACCACTCTGGATAGCTATGGTAGATTACAAGAATGCATTTGACTCTATAGAAATTTGAGACATCCTTAACGCCTTAAGCAACACTAAAATTGATGACGGTTATACCAAAATTATTAGGAATATATATGACTATACTATAACATAGCAAGTAAAAACAGAAAAAATTAAACAACAAAGAGAATTTAGATAAGGAGATGCTATCTCATCTAAACTATTTAATTTAGCTCTAGAAGATATATTCCAAACTTTAGAATGGGGAAATAAAGGAGTGACGATAGATGGCAAAAACCTGAATCACCTGAAATTTGCCGAGAATTCTCTTCTCTAATATCGTGTATATTCTCCTATGTATTACTTGCCGAAAGATCTTCAAAACCTGACTCATTAGACTATTTTCCCATAATTACTGCATGTCTTTGCACGATATCTCTTTATTTTGACAAATGTCGACTTAAATCAATCGGTTGGTAATATCTCAGTGTCACGAATGACCACATGAATGAGACCATACATTGCTTTATTTCCATTTTATCCCAGAAATGTTAGCCTTTCAGTACTTACTTCATCGGTACCAAGTGCTTTTCCATATTATGCCGTTTGTATTACCCATGTAACCTCACTTTTTCTTATAGATGGATCTAGCAATCGGTGTATAGTGTTCCACTCTTTCATCTTCAATTTAGAAATGTAGTTTTTCCATTCTTTTAATTGTTCATTGATATCTAATATTCTGTGTCCATTTTTGTCTTTTAAGCATTTGGATAGTTTTGTTGGTTTGTTTCCAGCGATCCCTTTTAATTTCTTTTGCAGATTAAATGTATTGTGTTTATTTTCATATTTCTTCTGTTGTTCATCTTTATTTTCTTCCTGTTTTTATTTACTTAATTTTGTGTCTTAAAGGGTCTTTAATATCACGATATTTAATCCTCGTCCAGTTTCCCTGATGATGTTCCATCTGCACTTACATTTGTTTTGACTGCTAATACCGAATGTCTGTATCTTTTATTTATACATATGAAGTCTATTTGGTTACGAGCCACTCGCTCAGGTGTATCTGCTGGCGATCTCCAGGTGTAAAGATGACGCTTTGAAAGTTTGAAAATTGTGTTTGTTATTACTAGTTGGTGTTCTACAAAAAATGATGACAACATATCTTTTTTTTATTTCGTATTCCCAAACTATATTTTTCTATGATATCTTCTGGTTCTCTTTTGCCAATACTGGTATTCAAATCTCTTACAATACACAATATTGATCATACATGATCATGGTTAAATAACATATTCATTTTCTAAAAAACTTAAGATAACCATTTTATATTTATGTTTATATATGGAAGAAAATGATGCCAAATTAATAGTAAGGTATTGGATATTGTCAGATATTGAAGATAAATATGGTCCGTAATATTCTATCACCCTTTCTTTGATACTTTTCTGGATGAATACTTAATTTAATATTGATTTTTTATACAAAATATTGGTATTGCTTTGGTAGATAATATCTTGGAAATATTCTCTACAATATAGAAATATAATTAAAGTTTAAATGAAGATAAGCTCTTGACTACTATACAATTGAAAATGTTTGTACGTAAACGTGTGGGCTTGAGTAGGTATATCGATTGAAGATATAGATAAAGGGTATATAAACTTAAAAATTTATTTTTTCATGGGTTTTTCCAAACGACCAAGTATGTTGATGTTATTATTGTTTGCTGCATTAGTAACTGGTTACCAGTAAGTTTGATTTTAATTTAATTACATTTTTGATGTTTTTGGAGTTAGCCATGCTTATCCATTTTTGGTCTTGTACCTACTACTACTTAATTTGTTTTATTTAATATACTTTATTATTTAGTTTGCATAAGACATTTATTGAAATTTCTATAATTTTTTAATTAACAATAAATCCACTTGTGTTGTTACGTAACAAACAAAACAAATGAATCTTTCTTATAGTATAGGTTATTTTTTATTATTTTTGTTATTTTGATGTTTGAGATGAGATCTGTAGTTTAATTAGAGAAAACATCAAGGAGTGTCTGTAATATTTGGTATTCCTGTAATAAACATTTAGCTTATAGACTGCTAGACGTAAGCCATTTTTAAATAAATAGTTCTAAATATTGCAATGCAATTATTGCAATCTCCTTAGTGAGTTAGAGGGTTTCTCTATTGAAGGTTAAAACTCAACTCTCTTAAAAACCAACTAACAAATACTATATCTATTTAATTTAAGTTTGTGTATCAGATAACAAAACTTTTAACTTTCAACCATGCTCTTCAACCTAGTTCTTGAAGCAGTCATATGTAACCGGCCATATTAACATCAAAACAGTACCAATAACTGCTTATACAGACGATGACGCCATTATTAATAGAAGCAAGACACAGCTAATAAAAACGGTAAGGGAAATTGATCCTGAAGCACAAAAAGAGGGCTTAAAATAAACACAACAAAAACTAAGTACATGACCATCAAAAGAACACCTGAGAATGAAAATAATATAGCAATACAAGCTAAGACACAAGACATGTTCAGCGACAATAAGATACGAAAACGACATAGACAATGTTACAGTGAAAGCCGGTAAGAAGGAGGAAAATAGAAAGGTTTAGTACGAGATGGTTTAATGACGTGGAAGACGACCTGAAAACCATGAATACAAGATAATGGAGGAGAAGGGCCCAAGAGAGATCTGAACGGAAGGACATGGCCAGATAGGCAAAGACCCATCCAGGGTTATGATGACAAAAGACGAAGAAGAAGATAAGATTACAAATCACTTCTTGGATCACATAAACACATTATACCACTTGACATCTGCTGATGCACATGGCTCGTTCATGTCTCATACCCCCATAGGTGTAACCATAGGGATTTTAATTTGTTAGAGTGTCACCCTGGGATGGTACTCATTAGAGAAGGGATCAGAAAAAGATGCAGGTTTTTTTCCTGGGCGTCCTTGTTTTCATCTTGACGCTATAGGTGTGCGAGCTTCAACATGATTTAGGTTGGCGTGTGCAAGAACGGATACATGAAACACAATAAACTGAAATTACGACGAAAATAGTTCTTGAGTCTGAAAATTCATTGGGGCTCTTTTTAGTCTAAAAGGCATCCGAAAGTACCAGTAAGTCCCGAATGGTGACACAAAGCAGTTCTATCACGGTCAGCTTCCGCTATATTAAACTGATGATATCCCGATCGTAAGTCTATAGTAGACTTATAAAAAGTTCGCTTAGAGGCGTGTAATAAATCTTACATACTCTTATCCGGCAACGGATAAGAGTCACTAGTAGTAACAGCGCTTAAACGTTGATAATCTACGCAAGGTCTCGTACCGCCATCTTTTTTCGGCACTAATACAATCGGCGCGGCCCATGCACTTTTACATTCTTTGATGATGCCTTCTTCCAAGAGTTTATCTAACTCAGATTTAAGCACTTTCTTCTTTGCAGGTGACATCCAGCGTTAATGCGATGCACTGCATAGGCTGTAGGCTCTCCCTCCATTCTAAAGGTATTCTTCCTACTTTTTAAAAGTCATCGAGTCGAACTCGTTCATATTCAGCTAGCATCGTTCCTTTATCCTGTTTTAAATTTTTACAGCAATAAATTTCAGTAAGTTTAATACACTTGGATTTAAAGAACAACTGCTGTCGTGTGCTTTCATTTGCAAAATACCAATCTTTATTACGCAAATCCAAGACTTTTTGCATTGGCCAAGATGGCCAAAGAGAACTTTTATTGGTGCATTAGGAAAAAGTATAACCTTAGTAGACACCATTTTATCTCTTACTTGTACATCAACTAACGTTGTCAACACTTACTCGTTTCTACTAACACCATCAAAAAATTTTACAGAAATTTGTTCTGACTTAAACGTTTTACCTTTATTTTCCAAAAAGTTGTATACACTGATGAATCTTAATTTACCATAACAGTAACAAGTTAAAGGGTTGCTTAAGCTATTGTGCCGTGATTTCAAAGTAGTTTCTCTGACGGTAGCACTAACCGTACGCGAGGAAGCTGAAATTACTTTCCAAGTCGAAGGTAGAGCTTGATTTCGTATCAACCATTTTTGATACGAATGACGAACGTAAAAGGCTTTCTTCTCCTAAAAACTAGGTTGTTCAAAGACATCATAAACTTTCCGTGCTTCTGTGAACAAATACCTGGTTCTAATTAAGCAAATATATATTTACAAACAAAAACATCAACGTTTATTTTTCTATCGAGTTGCTCAGCAAATAGTTCGCCATAAATATGATATGCCCGTTTTTTCGGACCAAACGTAATTCTTAAAAGCTTAATAAGTTCGTTTCATGTAGGTATAGTATCTTTAATGCCTTAATACTATTTAGCAGCAAAATCATCAAGCATAATTGTAATGTAGGTTTTCAATAAAATATATATAGTTTAGTGATTAATACCGAAACTATTAAGAGTATGTAGTCCAGTAGTTAAACCGAAGTTTAATATAATAGACCACAAACAGTTCGACTTTAATTCCCGAAACAATGTTCGTTTTTGTAACCGATGTTCCGTAATTAAATATCGAAGCACTAGCGTTCGCATAATAACTATTTACCGAATCACCTGAATTCAAAACGTTCTGTCTAGGAACTAAGCACGAAGCAGAAAATTATTTTAAAAAATTACACTAGTCAAAGGGTCCGAAAGAGTGAAGCACGTTTTACTAATACGAGAACCTTCGCAAAAAATGACATGAACAGAACAGGGTCACTGTTTTAACCGGCGAATTTTGTCGTTAATTTTACCCTTAGAATACCACAAATATTGATTTATCCATATATAACTTTCTTCAACAAGTTAAATGACACATATATACATATATGCCACGAGCTGGTCGTCAAAATTACCACTTTAAAGGTCGATTCAGACACATCAGTCCCGTCACAGTTTCGGCGCCGAACCGGTCCTGTTTGGTCACAGAACTATTAATTATCTGACAGCTGGGAAACTGTTCGTCGCCTGATGAATATGAATGCCGGCGCCATATTTCTATTGAAGAATATTTTGTATGACGGATTGTTCGGTTCGGTGCCAGGACTGCGACGAGACGTGACTGATGTGTCTCAATCGACCTTAATTATGCCACTTATTGAGATGCCAAATATATAGCATGAATTTGCTTTTTCTCAGGGATTTTAGGGTTTTTGCTACAAGAAATTTATAATCATGGATAAATATGTGTTTTTTTTATTGAAAGTTAAAACACAACTCTCTTAAAAACTAACTAACAAATACTGTATCTATTTTATCTAAGTTTGTGTATCAGATAAAAAAACACTTCTTGGATCACAATAGCACAATAGACCATTTGACATCTGCTGACGCACATGGTTAGTTCATTCCTAATACCCACTTGTGCGTCATCATAGGGATTATGATTTGTTAAAACTGTTATTATTTAATATAAGCGTCAAATATATTTAATTGCTTACGTGATATAACAACTGTCTCTTTAATATATAAATGTTTTAAGTTTTTGTTCTTTAACATTCCTTTTCGTTTTTATTTCCAGCTTGGGTGACCAATATGAGACTAATAACAAACGTTTCCCAGAAGATTTCATGTTTGGTGTGGCGACTTCTGCATACCAAGTAGAAGGTGAGTACTTTATTTTTCTTACATATTTAAGATTTTCTTGAAAACTTATTCCAAGTATGAGCTATTTGGAGAATATAAATAATTTTTTGGTTATGAAAGTTTTATCATTTTATTTGCTGATGATGAAATAATTTAAGCACCAGTCAAAGACAACATCGGTGTACCTATTAAAAAATCTGGAAGCAGAACTTTTGAGCTGGGATCTGGAAAATAATGACAATCATACGCAATACATGGTCAATAGAAGCAACGCAGAAGACACCAAATCTTGAAAAGAATAGTAGAACGTCATGACTCAGACACGTGGGTAACAAACTAAACAATGAAAAATAGAATAAATTTAATAAAAATTATGTTTTGGAAGAGAAACAGAACAACACAAACGGACAAAAAAAGAAATGGGCGAATTAGTGAACTAATGAAGAATATGAAAGAGACACTAAATGATGAAACAGAAAAACGAAAAGGACTCTGGTATGGGTATATACGAAGAATGGTCGAGAAGAGAATAGCGCTGAAAACTTAGAATTGGAAACATAATAGAAGCAGGAAAAGAGGATGTCATAGATTACAGTGGAACAGACAAATAAAAACAACAATGGAAAAAGAGACTTCACTGAAAAAGGACAAAGAGAAATGCTAAATATAATATGCTATGTAAAGCCAATCTTTATAATCGTTGTCTTTGTTCTTTATTTCTAGATAGTATCGGCCGTTCTAATGACACATTTCCCTTATTTTTGTAAACCACACAAAACCGCATTCAGAATAAAAAAATTCTCATCATTCCAGTTTAATTTCAGAGAGTCAACTTTCCTATTTACATTATTGCATGAATTTTTATTTTGGTACATATTTAGATATTTTTTAGATGGTAACCTTTTAGATATATTTCTCGTCTAATTGTCTCCCACCATGTCATTTTCTAAAATCGAAACTTTGTCTAGTGGTAGTTTAAAAGGGAAAAATTCTAATTTTATTATTCCAGTATCTTAAGACTAGTTCTTACTTCTACCAATTCTGGCTATTTTATCATTATCTGTGTTTTTGTAATAACTAGGTTATTATGCCTTTTTTTAATTTTAGAAGACCCTTAAATGTCAGTAATTAAGATTAAATACAATGCCTTTTCATTAATCTAAATTTTTTTTCATAATGTCATTGATATTCAGAACAAACATTATGAGGAATAGCGGATTAAAATGAAAAGACAGTCAAGAAATAAAAGATAGGTCAAACTGGCAACAGGTGTATGTTTTCAAAAACGTGATAGTGTGTAAAATTTTTATTTACTTTCAGCATGTAATATGCCATCTTCAGAGCTTACCATAAAGAACAATACTTTAAAAGTATTGTTTGTATTAATTACAGAATCAAAAAAACTTCGTCTTATAGTAGGTTAAAAATACCTCATAAAAAAGTAATTGCCAACACAAAATGCATTAAAAGACTCATTAAAGATCAAATTCTTTATTGTACGGATTAAACCCTTTTAAGATTTTAAAAATTACATTTGATAGTACTAATTAAAACAATGGCTGCCTGGTTAAAGCAAGGAAACATTAGTATGTTTCGAAGGCGGAAGCAAACCTATGCGACCTCTCTGTCAAAAAATTAAAATTGAAAATGACTAAGTTGTCATGTGCAAGTTAAATTTATGATGTTAATTTTTAGATTTTTTTTAAAAGTGCAGATTTAAATATTTAAAATTATCAAAAATGAATCAAAACCAATTAAAGTTTGACCAAGTCTAGAAGGAAAATTGTGGAAACCAAAAACAAGAAGATTTCTCATTTGTTAATCCCAGAGCTCACTAGGAACTAGACTTTATCAACAGTAATAATAAATTGAATTACACCAAAGTTAGATAGATTGGTGTCTACGAAGTACGTCAAAAAGGTGGAGAATAAGTTAATGGTACTTTCGTCGGAAAACCTATTGCATTGGAGAGGAGAGTTTTACAATGGTTGTGTCGGATTTTTTATAAATACAAACACAAAAAGAATATATTCACAATTAAAAGCATAAGTGATAGAGTCATATATGTTTTCTACAAAGTAAACGAAAACATTCGATTCAAGATCATCCAGATATACGCACCTACCAGTATCCACACATACGAAAAAGTTAAATGGTAATACGATGACGTTAACACTATGATACAAGAGCCACCAACTATCGATACTGATAGAAGATCTAAACGCCAAAATCTGCCACAAGCAGGATAATTCAAAGTTTGTACTCGGACATCACGGATATGGCGATAGAAATGAAATGGGTCAAACGGTTATAGAATTTCTTCTGCAACAGAGGCTATATGCCAAGAAGACTCATTTAAAAAAAGCCACCAAAAAAAGTAGACTTGGCAATCACCAAAGAAAATAAATAACTTATATTTACCACTAAGAAAGTCGCTGTTCGAAACGTAATTGTTTTAAATTAATTTTCAACTAGAACTGACCATAGATTGGTTAGAGCAAGGATTGTCTTGAAAGAAGGAAAGAAGAAATAAGGTAACACGGATTAAAAATGTCACATATACTGCGATTACTAATATAAGCGAATACCAGGAAGAAATTGATAGTAACCTACAGAATGACGTGCAAAAGAAAATTGAGCAGCTTAACGAAATGTGGGTAAATACCTTAAAGAAGGCACAGAAGAAGTGTCAAACCAAGCTTACAAGGAAAAACAAAAAACTTACAGAAGGCACAATAGACCTAATGCAAAAAAGAGTTAAATAAAAGATAAGCACACAGTGAATATTGCAGAGCTAAATAATTTAAACAAAATCATTTTTAAAAGCCATTAGGAACGACATAAGGAAATGTATCACTAAAGAAATAACTAATACCTAGAACAAAACAAAAGCCTAAAAGTTCTAAAACAAAATTTGCAGACAGGAACGACGAATATTTATAAGTTAAAAAATAAATAAGGACATGCCATATATGAACAACAAGAGAACCTGAAAATCATCAAAGAGTATTTCGGAACATTATAGAGCTAAGATGCTCACAGTGCAATTCAGTGGTAGAAATCGCAAGAATACAAAATCAAGGATCTGAGAAACTACCAGATATAAACGAAGAGAAACTTAAATCACTGTTAAAAGGTACGAAGAACAACAAAATACCTAAAGAAGATAGTGAAATGATATAACTAGGAGGCAAATGTATCATAAAAGCTTTATGTCAAAGCATAAAGACAACTAGAATAGTGTCATTATGATAATATTGCATAAAAAAGAAAATGTAATAGAAATTGGAAAATACAGACCTATCAGCTTAATATCTCCTTTATGTAAGCTCTTTATGAGAATAATTATTAACAGACTACGACCTAAACTAGATTTTCACCAACCACTAGAGCAAACCGGATTTAGGAGTGGCTTTGGAATTCATGACCACCTACAAGTGATAAAATGCTTAATAGAGAAATATATAGGATACAGCAAGCCATTAGATATATACGTTATTATTTGTAGATAGCATTTGACTCAGTCCAGCATAGTTCTATGTTAAAACCTTTTACAGAGTGCAATATACTTTATTTTTTTTAGTTTTCCATTGCATAATACTGATTTCATATTATTGAAAGCGCTTCTGTTCATCTCAATGCCTCATTTTATTTCAAGGCTGCGGTCCCATATCTGCTAGCTTTTCCTTTAACGTAGATTGTTTCGTCTTCAATCTTGTTCTTACTGAGAATTATTATTTTTGTTTGTTCTTCCATATCTCTCGTAATACTGCGTGGTCCGATCAACCACAATTTGCAGCACTTCTCTGATGTATGCACGGGTATTGTATCGTCTGCATATCTGAGATTATTTACTACTGTTCTGTTAATTGTTGGTGGTACCCTTGCGCTAATTAGCAATACATTGTTTAATTTTCTTAGTAGCTGTGGATTACAAAATAGATAGTATTAATTTAAAACGTGATTTTGATCTTGTTTAATAGTATGATATATTATTAAATTAAATATTTTGTAGGTGCTTGGAATGTAGACGGTAGGAGCCCAAGCGTTTGGGACAACATGACCCACGAAAATCCTGAGTTTACACCGGATAGGAGCAATGGTGATGATGCTTGTCTATCTTACTACAAATACAAGGAAGATGTCCAGATTATGAAAGCTATGGGTGTTAAGCATTATAGATTTTCCATTTCTTGGTCCAGAGTTCTTCCTACCGGTAAGTTAATACAAAGACGAAGTTTTCTCGCTTGTTTTTTTGCTTGTTTTCTTGCAATTGTTTTGTATTATTTTTTGTGTGAATAATTTCTTAAAGAAGTAATCGTATTTTCTTAATTACGTCAATATGTTATAAATGTTATTCTTGTTTCTGAAAGATTAATAATAATTCCAACTGAATATTACTCCGATCAAATTAAATATTTTACAAGTATATGCCCCAACCAGCGAAAAACCAGAAGAAGAGGAAGAGCAATTCTATGAGTTGTTGATAATTTTGCTTAAAAAAATTAAAAAAAAAAAGATATAATATTATTATGGGTGACTTAAATGCAAAAATTGGTAAAGGGAAAAGCGGTAAATTCATTTGTGATTTTGGACTATTGTCTATCTGAACACGATATATTTAATATGCATAAAAAGATAAAATAAGCAGCTGGTTTTCAAAAATCCAACACAGCTAGCAAACTGCAAGATCAACAGGGAACATCATCACAGATAAAAATTAAGAAATATGGATCCAAATACATAAAAGAATTCTTTGATGATAATTAATACGTCCGAACAACGTCCGTCCTACATATGTAATGACCATTTACCAATCACATCAGATGAAGTGGAAAAATCAAAAACATAACTAAAAGATGGCAAAAGTTCTGGACCTGACAATGCATATGCTGAACTCATAAAGCTATTTAACACCGACGTTACTCAATGACTAACAAAAATATTCAGTGACATATATTTAAACGCTGTTATACCAAGATCATGGCTGAAGTCAACCTTTATTGCTTTACCTAAGGAAACAAAATGCGTATTCTGCAATGATTTCCGGACTATTAGCTTAATGAGCGACATTCTAAAGTTATTTCTAAAAATTATATCAAAGGAAATATAGACGAAATATGTGAAGAAAAAACTAGCCGTGCACAGTTTGGTTTTCGGAACGCAGTGGGTACGAGAGAGGCTCTCTTTACCATCCAAGTGCTATTTAAACGATGTACAGATGTTAACTGCGATATTTATACATGCTTCATTGATTACCATAAAGCATTTAATACCGTTAAACACGTCAAGCTGATGGAGATATTAACAAATATTGGAATAAACACCTGTGATCTAAGAAATAATAGCAATATGTACTGGAATTAAACATCGTCTATCCGTATAGAGGCAGGATAATCCGATGATATTAAAATCAAACGTAAGGTCCGACAGCGATGTAGACTATCACTCTGGCTGTTTAACATATACTTTGAGAAAATCTTTTAAAAAATAGTAGAAGATGATGAAGCTGGAATTCGAATTACCGGAGCATGTATCAATAACATCAGATACGCGGATGGCACGGTGGTATTCGCTGACAGTTAATTAACTCATTAATTCTATTCATTAACTCCCCCTCCAGTAGTTAATGAATAGAATCACAGAAGTGAGTCAGAGATATGGACTTTCACTGAATATTAAGAAAACAAAATGTATGATGATCTCTAAGAAGGAACAGCAAATTGAAAGAATCAGTGTAAATGGTGAACCAATAGAAAGAGTAGAAAAATACACCAACCTTGGTATGAACGTCAATGAAAATTGAGACAATTCCCTAGAAATAAAATCTAGGATAGAGAGAGCAAGATCGGCATTTCAAAAAATGGCTAAGCTATTCAAATGCCACGATTTATCAGTATCCATAAAAATCAGGTTACTACGATGTTATATCTTTCCTATTACTATTGTACAGAGTTGAGTCGTGGACTTTCACAGACTCTGCCTGTAAGAAAATTGAGGCTTTCGAAATGTGGCTTTATCGTAGAATCATGAAGATATCCTATATCTACCACGTTACTAACCAGGACGTTTTATTAAGAATGCAAAATGGAAAAGAGTTAACCACAATAAAAACAGCCAAAAGTGAATACCTCGGTCATATCATGAGAAACAGCGAAATATATAGGTTACTGCAATTAACTTTTCAAGGAAAAAAGAGGGAAAACGATGACCAGGAAGGCGAAGCATTTCCTGGCTGAAAAATCAACGCACGTGGTTCAACACAACAACAGAGTGCCATGATGGTCGTCAACATCCTAAACGGATAGCCACTACAAGAAGAAGAAATTATTTCTTGGAATATTTTTTAAAAAATATTGTCATAGAGGTAATGTACCTTAAAACTAAACACAGTAAAATAAAGTCACAACACGTAAACTCATCCATAATGGTAAGTTAGTTTCGGTCGAGACTTTGGGTAACTTTTTTAAACTTTCGAACAATTCAATACCAAAAAATATATGTTAAAAAATATATGTTAAATAAAATATATGTCAAAAAAATATATGTTTAAAAAAATATAAAGACAAGAGATCAGAATGTTTCATATGTATTCATAAAATTAAACGACATATTAAAAAACAAAACATCTTCTTCAGTGCCTTATCGGTCCGGATGTTGGCGATCATCAAGGCTATCATGGTTTTGTTGACTGCTCTGCGAAACAGCTCCGCTGAGGTCATCCCAAACCATTGTCGGAGATTTTTTAACCACGAGATACGACATGCCGGTCCTCTTCTGCCAAATACTTTACCCTGCATAACGAGTTGAAGAATTCGATATTTTTCTTCGTTCCGCATCACGTGGCCGAGGTACTCAAGCTTAAGTTGTTTAATTAAATTAAGTACTTCTTTTTCTTTTGTCATGCGCTCTAGGACCTCAACGTTGGTGACATGGTCCACATAAGATATTTTTAGTATCCTTCTGTAGATCCACATCTCGAAGGCTTCGATTCGTTTTTCAGTGGCTTGCGTCAGTGTCCAGACTTCAACTCCATATAGTAACACTGGAAGAACGTAGCACCTCACTATCCGCATCTTGGTTCCTAAACTGTGATCACTGTAGCACAGCAAGGATCTCAACTTAATAAATGTAGACCGTGCCATTTCAATTCTGGATTTAATCTCTTGAACGTAATCCCATTGTGAGTTGAGGGTAGTTCCGAGGTAAGTGAATCTGTCGACTCTCTGGATCTCTTCGCTATCTGCCATTAGTGCCCCGAGATCTAAATTTGTACGGCTGAGAACCATGAATTTAGTTTTCTTAATATTAAGGTTCAGTCCATATGTTACGCTCACAGTTTGCACTCGGTCTAGTAAGGCCTGCAGATCGTTTAGGCTGGTTGCTAGTAACACAGTGTCATCGGCGTAGCGGATATTATTGATGTATTCACCGTCCATTCGGATTCCCATCTCTAGGTTTGTGAGGGCTTCAGTAAAAATCTCCTCAGAGTATATATTGAAAAGAGTCGGCGATAGCACACAACCTTGCCTTACTTCTCGCATGATCTTCACTTGGTCGGCCAGCTGGTCTTCGACCTTGACTTGAGCACGCTGGTTCCAGTATAAATTCATGACGATCCGAATGTCCTTCTCATCCAATCCTACTCTTTGTAGGGCGGTAATACAAAACATGCAATATCTTAAAACGATGAATACTTAACCAACGTATACTAAGTATTTTTATACAAAGTTCGCACAATTCAAGTATGTGCAGTCACAAAGCTAAATATTTGTATAATTGCGATAATAAAAAAACAACAAAAAGTCAAGTTGTATAAATATAAAACTAAAAGATCGAAAAATAATTGAATGTAGTGCATTGTTGGATTACAGACATACGTCTCAAAAGCGCAGTACAGTAAACAGTAAGTTGCAAAATTTAAATAGAAATTTGCAGATTATACCATTTCACAAAATAATCATCATCATCCAGCCTTCAACGTTTACTGCCGAACATAGGCCACTCGCATGCTTTTTCCATTAATCAGATTTTGTTTTATTTTAATCCAATTTGTATTAACTTTCTTTAGTCGCAAAGATAAGTAGCAAGGGTATACTAAGTATATTCAATGGTTTTTTTCAATTAACGACTTAATTGTTCACACATAATTATTTGTTCCGTATTCAGCTCTGTTTCTTGCTTGCTCAAAAGCTTGTTCGCTCGAAAGCTCAAAGTCTTGTTTTAACCTATTAGTTGTTATCTTGACAAACAACTTATAAATGTGAGATAACAAGCTAATAGTTAGCTATAGTTCTTTAGCTCCGTCATATTTTTATTTTTATGCAAGACTACTGTAACAGCTATATTTCACTGAAACTGTGTAACTTCTTTGTTAGCTTAAATCCAAAATAGTTCCTTATCTCACTAGCCCTTATTTTTAAGTGCTTCATATTTAAAGTATTTTGCTTATTTTACAAATGTTTCAAAAACAATAAATACTGATAGCATTATCAATTTAATTTAATTATCTCGTTTGACTACCTCTTGTGATATCTTCAAAGTTATTGTATGTAATGTATTTATAATATATTATATTTTTATTGGTTATACAGTCCAATGTTAAGGTCAAAATTGCAATAAGACCACTCTACAATCTACTGGCTAATTACATTGCAAAATTTCTACATAAACAAAATTATAATGTTCACGTCGTACGTGAAAGGTTACGAGTACGACGCAGGGTAATGTGTAATGGAGGTCAAGTACCAAGATCGATCAGATGTCTTTTTTCTAGCGGTTTCCCATCCATGAATTTAATAATTAAGAGGAAAATAATGCAAAAGGTATAAAATGTATATTCAATAGTTTCTTTGCTAAAGTTTTGACTCAAAATAAAGAAAACCTTACTATAATAACCTTATATTGGTACCTCATTACGTTTGGCAGATTTGCAACTACTAGTATTATACTTTAAATATTTTCCTCTAAGACGACATAAGTCTTACCGTATATTAAAGTTTTAAAATAATAATTACTTTTTATTTATAATTTCATTAGTTAATAAATAGTTTATTACTTATTTTTATAGTATTATTAAAATAAAAATTTTGTTAAATATTCTTTTTATTTAATAAAAAATAAGAAGATTTATTAATTATTCACAGTTTAGACAAGGAAAAGGAGATTTACAGATATTATGAAAAAAATGTACGAAGTATATGGAAAAATTAAATTAAAAATGTGATATTTTACTAGCTTTATAAATGAATTTTAGAGAAATAATATCTATAATTATAAATTTTGCTTAGATTTTGAATTTCTGATCTTTTGTTTGAATTAAATTTTTATTTATTAACAAAATTTTAATTTTGGCAATATAGTTGTCAAAATAAATTAAAATACAAACTGTAAATTGCCATTCATGACATTGAGAGTTATTTGAAATTTTATTGGTCGCTATTCTAATTTTTTATATTATCAAAATTCAATTGTTTTGTTTAACAATTTTTTTCAAAATTGTATTTCTAAAGAAAGAGAAACATTTATAATTTTTTAAAATAGTGTTTTTTTAATATGTGTAGCAGCATAATTTTATTAACTAACCTAATTATTTTGTTTGGTGTAAAAACCTATATATATATATATATATATATATATATATATATATATATATATATATATATATAACTTTGGAGGGTAATTCGGGGGTAACATGTTTGTGACAGTGTTCTTTACAAACTAGGACCAACTGAACATTTTCAATGTAGGTTTTTAAATGTTGATTTCCACCACTGTACTATAATAGGTTTTCCATTTAGGTGCTGATGAAGGTGAACAAATATCACGAAAATTTCACATTTAGAATAAAGTTCTACACCCAGCTGGCTTATACCATCTCTTCTAGCTGATCCTTGTTTTGACGCTTTCCCGAAAAATTGTATTCTTAGCGTCGTTATACACACTCTATATATATATATATATATATTATATTTATATATATATATATATATATATATATATACATATATATAATATATATATATATATATATATATTATTATATATATTATATATATATATATATATATATATATATATATATATATATATATATATACAGATTGAACGAAATAAATTCGGAACATAGGAATATAATGTATTTCGGCTCAATTCTGCTGTAGCTGGTTGGCCAACAAAAGATTGTCAAATAATTATAATATAAAAAATCCCATACTTCTGTGGGCTGCTGGATTCTGAACTCATAAAAATTGAAAGCTACACATAAATCTACGATTATGCTGTCAAACCAGTTATAGTCCAGGAAATGTAGCATTTCACCTCGCAATTTTTTCGTGCGGCGTGGATTGACTTGAAATTTAACAGAAGATAGGTAATAGCCTAAGGATCAAAATCTATATCGAACCAAAGTGCGCCAAAGCCTAGGTGGTAGTTGCCACCCCATCTCGGGGTGAAATTTTTTTTACGTTTTTAACTACAGGTTTCGATTAGAAAAGTGATTCTAAACAAAAAATGTTCTATACATTTTTTTTTATAAATGATATTTTTCAAGTTATTCGCGATTGAAAGTAACAACTTTTAGACGAAAAAATCCACGTTTTTTAATCGATTTTTCGCGAACAACTCGAAAAATGGTGCATTTTATCAAAAAAATTGTAGAGAAACAAATTTGTAGCTTTTAAAAAGACAAAATACAATTACAAATACAATATCAATGTTCAGCGGTTTTCTTTAAATGCCAAATTTGAAAGATTCAAAGTCAAATATCGGAAAAAATGATGCATTTTTGGAAGAAAACTCACAAAACCTTTTTTAAAGAGCATAAATAGACCTATCATAAAAAAATAAGGTCAATACCTCATTTTTTACGAAAAAAAATCGAGGGAAAAACAACAACCCCATAACTAAAATCGATCTTCAGCCTTCTGCAATTCCCTTTGTAGATGTATTGTTAATACGTCCAAGAAGTTTGACCCATTTAAAATTTTTAGTTTTAGAAAAAGTACAGCTTAAAGCGAGAAACGATTTACAATTTCATATTTTTTACCCTTCTTTTTTTAAATATGCCGAAAATACTGAATATATGAAAAAAATAAAAATTACGAAATTGTAGCTTTTTAATGACTAAAATTACCCTTAATTAATTTTTTGTTGTACAATGAATATTTGGCGAGATATAGCCGTTTTAAAGCATCGATTTACGATCAAGCACCATCTTTTTCGAGCCCTTTAAACTCACCCCATTTAAAAACCAAGGGTTCCAAAAAGATTTAATTCACAGATCCTTGTAGCTATTAAAAACCTCTACAAATCGTTTTTAAAGAAACATTATCGTTAAAAATTAAAGGAAATACGTTAAAAAAACCAGTTAATTTTTTTCCGGAAAATTCCATTAGTATAGTACAGTACATTTCGGAGCATAATAATCTACAAAACCGGTATATTAGCTAGTGGGGCGTTATACATTCGAAATTTTAAGCGTTCTTATTTTGAAATCCCATACAACAGAATAAAACATCTGCTCATATGTCTATGGCTTGGCAATGAAAATATCAGAGCAACAAATTGGGGATGGTTTTCCAAAGATGGTTTGTTATTACCCGTACGCATAAACAAACAACCTGCACCCGATAAATTTTTGAAAATTATTTTTTGCCAATGCAAAAAAGGATGCGGCGTTTCATATGGGTGCAGAAAAGTTGGTTTATACTGTAACTCTACTTGTTCTGGGTGCTCAGGTGAAGGGTGCCATAACAGTCCACCAATAATTGAGGAAGATGATGATGACATAGATCACGATGAAGATGTAATTGATGACGAGTAAAATTAATATTATAATTGTTTTACCTATAAATGTAAATATTTTCAACTATTTATGTAAATGTATAAGAATATATGGTGCCTTTTATGTTGATAATTTTTTTTTGTATTTAATTCTACTTTTTTCAATTTATATCTTATAAATTAGTTTATAAAAACTTCAATGTTGTAAAGGTTGATTTTCAAAAGTTGAAAAGTTGCAAAATTTTGCCAAAAAGTTGTTTTCACCTATAGCACTCATAACAATTAATTTTTAAGGGTTGAAAATGTATGAATTTGTATTTTAAAGTATAAAAAACTCACTAGTTAACTAATCCAAACCAAATTTCACTCATCTTAGGATTTGTAATATTATTTTACAATTTTTGAAAATTTGGGGTTAGTTTTCACCCCTAAGAACAATCAGGGTTCATCGGCATCACATAAACTATATAGCAGAGGGTGAGTTGAGCTAAATTCCAAATTTTTATGCAAGTCGTTTCAAGGTGAAATCATTTTCTTCGCATTACTTTTTTTTTTATATTAATCTCTAATGAGGGTCGCTTTTTAAGGGTTGAAATATGATGGAACTTTATTGAAAAGCACGAAACTATCATTATTTAATTAATTTAAACCAAATTTTATCCATATTCAGGTTTAATATGTTATTTTATAATTTTTGACAATTAGGGGTAGTTTTCATCCCTAAGAACAATCAGGGTTCGTCGACATGACATAAACTATAAAGCAGCGGGTGAATTGAGCTTAAATCCAAATTTTTATCCAAATCGATACAAGGCGAAATCATTTTTTTTAGAATTAGTAATTTTTTACATTAATCTCTAACAAGGGTTGCTTTTTAAGGGGGTTGAAATATGATGGAACTCTATTCAAAAGTATAAAATAATCATTATTTAATTAATTCAAACTAAATCTTACCCATATTCAGGTTTAATATGTTATTTTATAATTTTTGACAATTAGGGGTAGTTTTCACCCCTAAAACCCTTCAGCGCACTTCGGTTCGATATAGATTTTGATCCTTGGGCTATTACCTACCTTCTGATTAAAATTTCAATGGATACATGCAGGACGAAAAAATTGCGAGGTTTTAACTTTTTTCGAGCTTCAATTCCTGAACTATTATCACCTCCTTAGACAAAACCCGTCTTACGCAAACAACTTTGTTGCGAGACAGATAGTTGAACGATATTTATACAATGTCTATACCCAGGTATGGATTTATTTTTGTCCAGTTTTATATTGGTCCACTATTTAAATGCAGTTCAAACAGACATGTATTAAATTGTATGTTCCGTTTTAATTTGGTTCAATCTGTATAGGTATATATATATATATATATATATATATATATACATTTACACAAATACACATCGAAGATATTTTTGTCTTCTTGTCTATATATGTGGTATTTGTTGGTGAACAATACTTATCCATACATTTTTAGGTTACCCAGACCAAATCAATGAAGCAGGACTAACATACTACCGAAACCTCATCAAAGAACTCAGAGACAACGATATAGAACCCTTAGTAACTATCTCGCATTGGGATTTACCTTTAACCCTCGAAGAGCTGGGAGGTTTCCAGAACCCAGACATCCAGACATGGTTCCCTAATTATGCTAGAGTACTCTTTCAGAATTTCGGAGACGAAGTTAAGTACTGGATCACTTTCAATGAACCGAGACAGACTTGTATGGGTGGATACGCCTACGGATACTTTCCACCCGCTGTTCATTCTGAAGGACTTCTTGAATATACATGTGTTCATAATTTGCTTAGAGCTCACGCTAGAGCTTGGCATGTGTATGATAAAGAGTTTAGACCTACACAGAAAGGTACATAGAAATTTTTTTTGCAGAAAGTTGATACCTAATATTTACTGTATTTCTTTAAGGAAATATATCCATTGTCCTTGATACGGCGGCCTATGTACCAGCTTCAGACAGCGAAGAAGATAAAATTGCTGCAGATACAAAATTCCATTTCGAGGTAAATTGGGTATAAATTATGGTTAAAAGTATGTTTGCTTTAAATTTGAAATTCTGTGCTTCGTCACTTCTTTACTTATTTAAGCCCATGTGAATTTTAATATATTTAATTTAAACTTAAAGTTAAGTTTTTCTTTTTACCTCCCCGACATGCCTCGCTCTGTTTTATCTTCGAATGAATTTTTATTGAGGGTTTAGATTTTCTCTTAATTTGTGGTACTTCTTTGGCAGTTTGTTGACTTACTTTAAGCCTTATTTATCAAATTGTCCGCTCTCCCTAATCAATTTAAAAAAAAATATTGCATGGATTTATTACTAAAATTAATACTTTTTTTAGTTGGGTTGGTATGCTAACCCCGTCCACTTTGGAGACTACCCAGATATAATGAAGACCAGAGTAGCCGAACGCAGCAGGGGTGAAGGAAGGAACCAATCACGGCTACCAGAATTCACTGAGGAAGAGAAAGCCTTGCTTAGAGGAACTGCTGATTTCTTTGCTGTCAATGTCTATACTGCCAATTTGATCAACCACATAGATGATCCTCCAATCTCTAATCCTCCTTCTAAATGGCAAGACATTGGTGTTAACGACTTTCAGCCTTCCGAATGGGACAACAGTACCCAACCCAGTTGGTTTAAGGTACGGCAAACACTAATTTAGTTTTACAAGGTGGAATAACATATTATTTATTCTGTTTTCCAGAATAATTTCTTATTTGGGATAAGATATGGTACAACCAGCGATTTTTTGAACCATATAACTGTAAATTAATAATTTAATTCATTAATGTGTCGCTTGTGTGAGTCCATTTAAAAATAGGTAAAGAAATAATAAATAAGACTTACTCACAATCAATTTAATTTAACTATCAGACGACCGGTTTCGCTTTCTACAATATGCAAAGCATCCTCAGGTCTCGATACAAAGTTAAACAAATGCTGAAATAAAAAAACCCATATTAGGGTGTTGTCTAATAACGATAAACAAAGTAGGTGTTGTAAATTACAATAATTATGCCAATATTACATGTCTGTGGTTTTATTTAAATGAGTAAGTTGAATAAAAGGTATAAAATTTTTAAAAGTTTAACAGACAAGGTAAGGCCCACAAATTGTTATAAAATAGTCTCTTCGATTGTAATAAATGAGCAAATAAATAAATAAACATTACTTACATGCCGGTACTCTATTAATAGATGGATGGTAAAACATGGTTGAAACTACTTGATATTGTTGAATGGAGAACTCAATTCTATTATTGCAGTTGTTTGACAGTAAACGGGAAGTTCTTGAAGAGATAGATTTGATCCAATGAAGAAGAGATATGTGTGAGATTGTTTGTTAAATCTAAGTGATGTAATATACCATTGTGTTATTAAAGGCTATTTATACTTATTCCAGGGATATATTTTTGAAATGTGTGTTATTTATTGAGTAATTTTTTATGAAGGTGACAGTTTTATGACAATGAATAAGTGTAGATGTAAAAATTGTGTGGGTGTGCAATTATTTTCCAACTTGTAGTTATCAAATTACTTTGATAAAGTTCTATTGGCAATGAGTTAATTATTGGAATAGTCAAGTAAATAAAATGTTAAAATACAAACAATTAAGGATAATTTAAACACACTAAAACAGAAAACACTTAGAAGGGACGAAACAAACATTGAATTTAAAAGGGGGAAGGACTTTAATGCACTACATCGTAGTCTTTGGCACAATGAGTTTTTTTATGTTGTATCTATTAGATTTTAGTGGTAAATTTGACAGATGTAGGTTAGCATGTGACAGTTTCTCTTCTGTTTCTCAATACTTTAAGTTAAGTTATCTAGTTTCATGAAATATGCTGTTATTAATGAATGTCTATAAAATTGTTTCAATTTAGATATCAAAATTAAATTGATGTGTTTAATATTGGCATACTTTAACAATCTTTAATTAATCAAATTTAATGTAACAATATGAATAATTGAATGGATATGGTAATTAGAACTACCAACTAATTATTGAAGGCTTTATAATTCAGTCAATTTCTTGAGCCCATAAATTAATTACCATCAATAATTATCCATTTGTTGCTTTGGGTTACATATTAGTATATTAGATATTAATATATCAGAATTTGAAAAAAATATCTCTAATAATTAAAAAATACCCTGACAGATAACTCATACCTACAACAATTTCAAATAAAAATAAAAAACTTTGTAAACTTATTATACGTTTGATTATAAAAGGTACATCTTCAGTTGCCAAAGAATTACTTTAATTTGTTCAGTAATTTGGACATTAGACTGAGTTAGTTATATTGTAGTATGTATTTCAATTATCCATATTGTTACATTAAATTTGATTAATTAAAGATTGTTAAAGTATGCCAATATTAAACACATCAATTTAATTTTGATATCTAAATTGAAACAATTTTATAGACATTCATTAATAACAGCATATTTCATGAAACTAGATAACTTAAAGTATTGAGAAACAGAAGAAGAACTGTGACATGCTAACCTACATCTGTCAAATTTACCACTAAAATCTAATAGATACAACATAAAAAAAACTCATCGTGCCCAAGACTACGATGTAGTGCATTAAAGTCCTTCCCCCTTTTAAATTCAATGTTTGTTTCGTCCCTTCTAAGTGTTTTCTGTTTTAGTGTGTTTAAATTATCCTTAATTGTTTGTATTTTAACATTTTATTTACTTGACTATTCCAATAATTAACTCATTGCCAATAGAACTTTATCAAAGTAATTTGATAACTACAAGTTAGAAAATAATTGCACACCCACACAATTTTTACATCTACACTTATTCATTGTCATAAAACTGTCACCTTCATAAAAAAATTACTCAATAAATAACACACATTTCAAAAATATATCTCTGGAATAAGTATAAATAGCCTTTAATAACACAATGGTATATTACATCACTTACATTTAACAAACAATCTCACACATATCTCTTCTTCATTGGATCAAATCTATCTCTTCAAGAACTTCCCGTTTACTGTCAAACAACTGCAATAATAGAATTGAGTTCTTCATTCAACAATATAAAGTAGTTTCAACCATGTTCTACCATCCATCTATTAATAGAGTACCGGCATGTAAGTAATGTTTATTTATTTATTTGCTCATTTATTACAATCGAAGAGACTATTTTATAACAATTTGTGGGCCTTACCTTGTCTGTTTAAACTTTTTAAAAATTTTATACCTTTTATTCAACTTACTCATTTAAATAAAACCACAGACATGTAATATTGGCATAATTATTGTAATTTACAACACCTACTTTGTTTATCGTTATTAGACAACACCCTAATATGGGATTTTATTATTTCGGCATTTGTTTTAACTTTGTATCGAGACCTGAGGATGCTTTGCATATTGTAGAAAGCGAAACCGGTAGTCTTATAGTTAAATTAAATTGATTGTGAGTAAGTCTTATTTATTATTTCTTTACCTAATAATTTAATAATTTTTTGGACGAAGTTAACTAATTTTCTCTTACTTGAAAACATAAAAAAAACGTTTCTTGGCTAATTGCAGATGCCCCTGAATATATTCTGAAATCGAAAGTACTTGGGCAAGATTTAATAAAAAACTGTGTTGGATATCTGCCTTTTATTTGTAAAGTTAATATTAATATGACTTTAGTGAATTTCAGTTATCATGGATTATAGCTTTTTTCATTATTCCCCTCTTATTTATTTCAGATTGCTCCGTGGACAATAAGGAATCTTTTAAATTGGATAAAAAATCACTACGAAAATCCTGAAATTATTATTACTGAAAATGGGTTATGTACCGATGACGACAATAAACGGATCAACTATATTAGGGTATGTATTCGAATAAGTTCTAATCCGGTAGATAGAAATTTTTATTAAAAATATCTCTGCTTTGTTGAAAGGCAGACTGGCACAGTCGTTCGAATATAATAAGTGCTTCTTTTAAAAACAATTAAGCTGACTTTATTTAGTATTAAGACATTTACTTTACCCATACACTACCATATGAGCTAATACAGGATGATTCTTTGGGAATTCTAATTGGAAGTTTTAGAGAAACTTGACATAATTAATATCGGAAAATTAGGGCGATTTAGGTTTTGGATTTGTCTAAATATTCTAAAATATATAGAACTCTTAATTAGAACTATTTAAAAATCACCCTGTATAAACTCTATGTAACTGGCTGTATGACGAACGTTCAAATTTTCCTTCACCGATGTTTTAACCCAAATCGTTTTAAGTGAGATCAAGAATATTTTTTATAATTAGTATTTTTGATACAACCTTCCTAGGGCTAAGTGGGCAAAACAGACCCCTGCCGTTACATTTTTATTAGTGTTTTAAGTTATTATTTTATTAAATCCATTCAAATTTTTTTTGAGAAATAAAAAATAATAGTGAAAAAAATCAGAAAAGCAAACGTTTGTTATTGATTTATACATTTCTATATACAATTTCTACAGTTCTTAGCATTTCCTGAGCTACCACTATTATCAGCACTTTTCGGTTTTTAATCAGAAGTCACGTTGATTTTCTACGTCCCCAAAAAAACCAGTCTGTGGTTTTTTATCAAGTCAATATTATTCGCCAGATATTGGTGACGATACTAAAAATCAGATATAATACATCATTACAACAAAACTAAAGAAGCTTTAAACACGTTGGATAAACTTGTTGGGGACTGCACTTGTCATAGACAAACTAAAAGGTGGTCGCAATTGCAACAGTATACATGTTATCTGTGTCAATTCGTTCGTAATGAAGACAGCAATATTTACACTTAAGGTTCAACCTACCACCACAGACATCACTGCGTGGCATACGCGAACGACTTTGCCGTAATAACAAGAAGCTCAATAGTATTACTTAGGAGAAATTTTTAAAGACTTGAGAGAAAAACTATAGAGTATGGGGTAGAAGTAAATGTGAAGAACCAAAGTATATGGTAATGAGGGAAAATAATAAACAGTTGAGACAGTTTTGGAAATTATCTGCCCCAGACCAGGAATATAACTTTGAGATAGCTGGACAGTACGATTAATTAAGAATAACGTTAAGAAATAGAAAAAGGAGACCTAATAAATCGAAAGAAAAAAATGGCTAAAGGTAAAATAAGTACTGTAAGTCTAAACAGGATGCTTACATTCAAGAAAATATGTACCTGGAAGAGCAAAAAAATATATATACAACGGTTATCCAACCAACGGTGCTTTATGCTAGCGAGAACTGGAACTTGGGTAAAACCATGGAACTGAGGCGAGATATATGGAAGTTGAATATACTTAGAACAATATGCGGTGATATCGAAGATGAACATATCTATAGAAGACGAACTATCTATATATATATATATATATATATATATATATATATATCTAATATATATATATATATATATATATATATATATATATATATATATATATATATATATGTGCTTGGCAGAGGAGGAAGGCGATGGATAGGGTCGACTAGATAGAGATTTTTGAGGAGGCTAAGGCCCACGAAGATTTTTAAAGCCAGGATAAAGGCAGACATAAGGCGCTTATTCTTGCTTGAATTGGTACCACTTCTAATTAAACCACTTATTTTAAGTCGTCTTGGTAATTAAAATGTCTGTAGCCGGATTTCGAAAACAACCCTGAGTATGATGAAAATGTGTGTTAGGAGCAGAAGAAGGTGCCGTAAACTAACAACCCCATTAAAAGGTCGCTATTATATGTGTTCTAGGGCTAAAGATAGCAAAATGAAATCAAAGGTTTCTATTTGCAAAAAAAATGACATGAAGCTAAAATTGCGATAAAAACATTTTATCCTTCAAATGTGAAACATAATTTCACTTTTTTTATATAAATAAATTAAAAATATTATAACTTTTTTTATAACTACTATCTAAAATCGGTTTTAAACTGAGCAACAGTTACAAAAAACATGAGAAAAATAAGAAAAAAAACAAGAAAGTATTGCACTCAGATAGTGTGAACAGAAGAGAAAACTTTTTAAATTGCGTTGAAATTATAATATTAATTTGAGATACATATATAACTAAAATAACTTTAATATATTTATTAAATATTTTAGTAAAATTCATAACAATATAATTATATTTTAATAAAATTAAAATAATTCGTTAAATCCTTCCCTTCCATTTGCTATGACGCATATGGGGATTCGGGCAGTTGTTAATTTTGTGCTCAGCCAGAGGTCTTCTTTAAATTAATAAATTAAGCTTTGTCTTATAGTAAAGTGATTTTCATCCATAACGCATATCCATAGTTCATTAATAATCAGGATATTGTTTAGTACTCTTTTGGTAGTCGCTTTGTTTGTTTTTATTTATCTTAATATATTCGTTATATCCTCCCTTTGCATTTGCTATATGGCATGTTAGGATTTGATGAATTGTTAACTTTTACTTACCTTCTTTAAGTCAATAAATCATTTTTTGTCTTATAGTAAATTTATTTTCATCCATAGTGACATCTGATATCTTGTATGTGACTGTACGTTCATAAATATCGAAGATGCTGTTTAGTGTTTTTTTAGTAGTCACATTGTTTGATTATTTTTATCTTAGTATAATTGTTATCCCAATCGGACAAATAACCACGGAGATATGATGTAATGCTCTTTTGGCAATGCCGCTTTGTTTATTTTTTTGTTGCATATTTTTTGCTCTTTTCCCACCCAAAAAGTATGCAACATACAATAAAATAGTTTTATAAAATGCTGAAAGAAATTCCAATTTCTGCTCGAACCTCACTCGGATATTTTTTTCTCAAATTTCACTTTATAGGAAAATTAACCTTTTTTTATAGAATATAAATGGTCACAGGATCGTGGTGAAATTTTTTTAATCTACTATATATAGATACAGGTTCTCTTTTGAAATAACATACCGTCTCCAGTTCTTTCTTCAATAAGCGCGTATTAGTACTTTTCTTAATCAAGTAATATCAGTAGATTATTTTCCTAAAATAATAATGGATACTGTGCGTTAATTCGTTAAAAAAGCACATAAAAGAATGAATCTGATACCTACAATAGTTTATTTTGATAAGTAATAAACTTAATTTGTATGTCTTAAGGGTAATCATTTTAAATATACTTTTTTCGCTGTTAAGTATTTTACATGATGTAAGTACCTCTTTAAAAGTCAAGATGTTATTGTCTGTCATAGCAAGATTGAACGGCGGGATTTAAATAAATAATCAATAATGACGTTAATTAAATTACTAACTTAACTAAGATTTTGTATGTCATACCTTAAGTTTTTCGGATATTTTTATTACAATATAAATTACACTAATTACACACTGTTTAATCACAAAGTAAACCCTTAATTTGTAATATTACAATAATCATAACTTTCTAATTTCTTTGTATATAATTGTAACAGAATCTATAATATACTTTAATTACGAGGATATTCACCTTCCGGTAGTATTTAATGACTTGCTAAATTATGGCAAAACTTCTTAGTTCGAAAATATTTGTACAAAGTACAAATTTGCAAATTACAAGGTACAAGTAGCGATGTGAAATTACGTGTAATTTCAGAAATTGTAAGTTACACGTGTAAAATTACCCAAAAATTACAAACCAGATGTAATTTATGTAACTTATGTAATTTATGTTCATTGTATTAAAAAATCAATTGTTTGCATTCATATTGAATATAATAAACACAAAGTAACTACATACTTATGAAATAAAGAAAAGTGGATAAGAAATACATACAAATAATAAAGAAATGAAAACATAGGTTCTTTAGTTTTGTTTTAAGCGGCTTTTATAAATCACAACTTCCTTTTTCGCAGACAACTGGAGACCTTCTTGTTATAAAACGTCGAAGTTTCAATTGTTTGCTCTTCCAATGAGCCTTGTGTAATTTTTTTTATCTCCGGCAAATCCAGAACTGCATCCTGAAATTAAATAGGAAAGTGTAAACATAGAGAGTAAAAATAATGGGTTTATAATATAATATATACAGATCTAACTACCTTGTTTTCGGCATCTGAAGTATCCTTCTCGACTTCCGTTTTTTTTTGGGGTTGTTCTGTGCCTTTACCCTGAAATTGATAATTTTGGAATATAAACAATAAATATGTATGTGTTTACACTAATTTACCGATTTCATTAAGACGTTTTCTAAAATGTTCACTTTGCTTTGTCTCAAAATGCGTGCTGGTCTCTGTTCCCTAGTTTCCATTCTTTGATCAATTTCATCATCGGTCATTGCAAAGTCAGCAAAATTAAAATCATCGTCGGAATTTCCATTTCCTGTTGTATTTGAATGCCATGATGATATTGTCTGAAAACATAAGATTTATAATTTTTTATTCGAAAACGGTGGAATGCATTGGAAAATCGGAAAAGAAGCAAACTGCATATATCACATGCACATATCACATATCTAAAAAATGCCTAAATTTAAAATTACCTCGTCTAATTCTTCCTCTTCGGAAATATGGTTTTCAATTACTTCTATCTCCTTCTGTAAGTTTCTACCTTCTATCGAAACGTTGTTCTGTACAGTCTCTTCTATAGGATATTGACTTTGTATGTGATGTTGTCGTGAACGTTTCAGCAATTTTGAATTATATTGTATATAATTTAAATTTGCTGCCCTTTGAGTTGTTAGGCGATTTCTTCTCTTCGTATGAATGCTGCTCTGGGAGCTAAAGCTTCTCTCTGTTGCCGCAGAAGTGCACGGCATTGTCAATATCCTGACTGCAACTTTGGAGAGGCATGAATGTCCACAAAATCCTTTCCACCATGTAACCAAAGAGACATTATCGAGTATGTTCCATAAAAATGTTTCGCCAAAAAAGTCTGTTTTAGCTAAATAGTTTCCTAAATCCTCAGTAATCTTTGACACTCCTTCATCACCAATCTCTATCGTGGTCGTGGTTGACATAGTAGTAATGTATTTCATCGCTTCAATCCTTTCGGCTGATGATAAATTTGCACCAACAGACCGAGGGTTTAGTAAGTCTGCGGCAAAATGGATCGGTTGAAGGGCGTATTCCTTCCTTGATATAAATTTATCCATCGCTTCTGTTTTTTCGCAATCCGTTAGTTTCACGCATTCTAAATGAGTAGATATGTTACTACCGATTTTCGCGAAAGTTTCACAAACCAAATGAATTGACGAAGAATCTCCTTCAAGACGTGTTATTGCTTCAGTAATTGGCTTAAGCAATTCAACAAGAGCGCTAGAATTTATCCAGAATCCTTCATCAAGTAAATTTGCTTTTGCGCTGCGTATTCTATCTTGAATTGTTTTATCTGGAGATATTGCTAGACGTTGTAGGACGGACTTGCATTTAGTCAGATCTTGAAGACATTTTACATGTGAACCCCATCTTGTTTTTACAGGTAGGCTAAGAGACACTCCACACTTCATCTCATTTCTTATTTCTGTGAATTGAGCTCTCAGTACTTGACACTGGTTAATAGTTTTAACGATATGTATAATATGTGACAAATGTGTCTCTATTGAAGATAATTTCAAAATATCGCTGCACAATAAATGTAATGTGTGCGCTAAACAGCCGTATGATACAAGATGGGGATACATCTCTTCACATTGTCTCACAGCCTTCCTCATATTCTTTGCGTTATCAGTCACAATAGCGAAAAATTTTTTAGGTCCATACTCCTCCAGAACTTCAACCATTAATTTTGTTATATATTCTGCGGTATGCTTCTCTGCTTTTGTTAGTACTGATTTGACAAATAACGGTTCGGGTGTTGTAACAATGAAATTAATTACACTTTCATTTCGCAAGTTGGACCAACCATCGCATTGCAATGATAAATTGTCAGCTTGCTTAATTTTATCATTAACTTGAACTTCAACTCGCTCGTACTCTTCGGTCAGGAGACGATTTGATAACATATATCTCGATGGTAAGGTGTATGAAGGTCTAATTTTTTTAAAAAACAATTTCCAATCTTCATTCTCGGTAATTGAATGTGGTGCTGAACTGGTGTAAATAGCTCTAGCAAGCAAAATATTCAATTCGTTATTTTGTTCGTGTGTCATTCGATCACAAAATGATTGTATTCTGTTGATTTTTGTGCAAACAGGTGTTTCCACATGAATGTTATCAGAAGCAGATGTTGATGCTGTGGAAACCGTTGATGATGTACAAGCAGCATCAGTGTTATCGTTATCCAATTTTGCCGATGTGATCTTTTTCATGGATGTTTCAAATGGAAATTTAGAGTGATTCCCTTTGACTTTGGAGTTAAAATATTGAATTTAAGTTTTATCATATGCGGCACATAAGTGCATTGTTGAAGATGAGATTTCATTCTTGTAGCATTTTTTGCATGTACACTCTTGCAAAATTTACACCTCACATTAATGGTCTTTTGATTAGAAGAACCCGCAGGTAACACTTCAAAATAAAGCCAGATATCTGTCTTACGTTTCACCATGTTTTATGACCTAAAAAAAATATTCAGGTAGACTTAAACATTAAGAAGGGAAAAAACATTATTTTTCAAAGTATTTGATGGGCACGAGGGCATAAAAAATTGTTAGGCATCCTTAAATAGAAGAAAGATTAAAATTGAATCTGTGTAACAATTTAATGAAATTCGAATAAGCAGAATACTGGATCGGACAACTACATTATTTTGCCCTCAACGTTATCAAAATTTTTTATTTAGTAAGTTATGTCAGTGTAATTCAATTACACATGCTACATGCACAAGTACCCCGTTGCTCCTATCATTCTTATAGTTATTGTACAGTAAACTAATCTAAAAAATCGAATAAAACTTGGTAAACCGAATTCAGAATTAAGTACTGTAGCCACATATAAAATGACGCGCGTTAGATTTAACGTACAGTCGATATGCGATAGGCCCGCCCCTGTGTTTCCCAATCTAAGGTTGCTATGGACATCACCGGCACGTGTTTTGCTGTTTGTAGAAATAATATATTTCTTACCTTATAGTTTCTGTGCTTCCTTATAAATAAATGTAAAGTAACCAACGCTGCGTGAATGAATAGAGAAAGAACAGTCGAAAACTAACTTATACATACACATTACACATACAATAACAGAAATGTAAACATAACCTGCCTGACTCAGACTAAGGAACGACTAACGAGCGACGAGCGTAATAGCACCCACTGGTTCGCGCGCGCCGGCACCGGCGCACCGCACTTACGACAATTGCGCGCGCATAAGTTGCCATAATATATGTAATTTTACCAGTAATTACATAAATTACGGTAATTTATGTAAATTTATCATAAGTTACGTTAAATTTCATAAATTACGTAAATTCCAAAAATTACATAAATTACATTAAGTTACGGGTATCATGTAATATTACCGTAAGTTACGTGTAATTTATGTAACGTAAGTTATGTAATTTTACAACTCACATCACTAGGTACAAGGCAATGGACTTTCATTTGTGAGATTAAAAATTAGGGTTGAACGCTTTTAGCACGTAGTCTAATTAGAATATTAACATCATACAGAAATCATTGTTTGAAGTTCCGTCGAATGTACTTATTAGCTACCAATGAAACATTTACTGTACGACTTCACAACTTATTTTGCATCGTGAAAGGAGAAGTTGGACATAAAAGCAGTCGAATTATATTTATAAATCAATATTATCCAACTATGTATTATTAGTGGTATATTTTTCAAGAGTGTCATGGAATTCATATCACATATTTACACAAAATTTTATAAAATATGTATATGCCTCTTTCTTAGTTTTAATTTTTTAGGACTATCTCAGCTATATTAGAGATGCTATGGTAGAAGACGGAGTTAAAGTGTTTGGATATACCCTGTGGAGTATAATGGATAATTTTGAATGGCAGCTAGGATATACGTAAGTACAAAGTACTTTGATCCATTATGCAAAAGTGTTTACTTTAATGGGTTTAATTATTCAGAAACATGAGTATCTACAGTAATTACTTTATATTTTTTATTGTCATTTTATTTTAGGCAAAAATATGGTCTCTATGAAGTCGACTTTAATGATCCCGACAGGCCTAGAACAGCAAAACCTTCAGCAGATTTTTTCACCAAAGTTTGTAAAACCAGATGTCTTACCGACAACTGCATAGACTAGAATATTATTTTTTACTTATAATAAAATAACTATCTCCTAAAACAATTTGTAATTATTTATTTGCAGTTAGGATATCATCCGTTTAACGTTAATCTCATACAAGTTTACGCATCAACAGCAGATCAAAGTAAAGAGGAAACAGTAGAATTCTACCAACAAATAGAAGAAATAGTACGTGGTACAAAAAACCGAGACATAAATTAATTATTATTGTTCTGAAGCTATTTTCTTGTGGCATTGTAAATTAATTACTATTAAACTGGGAATAAGCCACAATTAAAGATAAAATTACGTTTATTGACGTTTCAATTTCCACTTCGGAAATCGTTCTCAAAATACAAAGAGTAAATTAAACAAATTTTGTTTTTTTGTTACGTAGTGAAAAATTCTTCTAATAATTTAATTTTATCTGACTCATTTATATTGACAATTCAGACATACATTATGCATTTTAAAGTAGACGACTTTAAAATGATATTGCCAATATTGTTGAGTTGCGCTCCTGGGACGACTTTACTTATAAGATAGTTCATTCGATTACATGAAATCAACTTTAACTTGAGAATATCCGTCAGAAAAAAATCATAGCATGTAATTTGTCTTTAAAAAGACAAACACATGACATGATGACAGTAAAATTCTCCTGTTAGTGATTCCATAGTAAATTATGAGGGAAAACCAGGAAAAAAACCTCATAATACTATCCCGACATTGTAAGTATGTGTTCGTGAATTTAGTTTACTTTCAACAAACATCAAAATTCTGATTTTATATGTTACGTTATTTAAAAAACATAAATGATGTATCCTCTATATGTTACTGACTTACTAATACTGGTATTTTCTTATTAATAACTTCTTTCAATATTGATAACCAGATCCTACTACATTCTGCCGAGGAATTTGCAGAAGAGACAATAACTTTTACCATGGAAAAGGAATATAATAACACGCTACCTTTCCTGGATGTTTTAATCTCTAAGAACGATACTAGATATGAGACTCAGGTGTATAGAAAACCAACACACACCAATAGATATTTAAATTTCAAATCAAATCACAATATTAATGTAAAAGAGGGATTAATTAAATCCTTATACGATAGAGCCAAAATTACTTGTTCTAATGAAAATTCGTTCTTGGAGGAGAAACATTTGTTAACATCTGTTTTATTAAAAAATGATTATCCTTTATCGTTTATAAATAAGGAATTTTCAACAATCGATCGAATAAAACAGAACAACTTAGAACGAGATCCTACAGCATACACAAGGAATAATATGAGGAAAATAACAATACCGTACATAAAAGGACTATCAGAAAAACTTAAAAGGATAGGAAAAAAAAATCAACATTTCAACAGCATTCAAAACAACAAACACGTTGAGATCTATTTTGTCCAAAACCAAACCTAACGATGAATAAGAAAGGACAAAGAATTGCATTTATAAAATACCTTGTGAATGCGATCAGTTTTATTTAGGTGAATCATCAAGGCCATTAAATGTTAGAATAAGTGAACATCAATCTTATATTAAAAATAAAGAATTTGATAGATCTCAAATCTGTAAACACGCATGGGATAATGAACATAGGGTTCAATGGAATAATTCAAATGTAGTCCTAAAAGAAACGGATGGTAAAAAAAGAAAAATCAAAGAAGCGGCTCTAATTATGCTAAATGAGGCCAATTGTGTCGCAAATTCCTCGGCAGAATGTAGTAGGATCTGGTTACCAATATTGAAAGAGGAAGTTATTAATAAGAAAATACCAGTATTAGTAAGTCAGTAACATATAGAGGATACATCATTTATGTTTTTTAAATAACGTAACATATAAAATCAGAATTTTGATGTTTGTTGAAAGTAAACTAAATTCACGAACAAATACTTACAATGTCGGGATAGTATTATGAGGTTTTTTTCCTGGTTTTTCCCTTATAATTTACTATGGAATCACTAACAGGAGAATTTTACTATCATCATGTCATGTGTTTGTCTTTTTAAAGACGAATTACATGCTATGATTTTTGTCTGACGGATATTCTCAAGTTAAAGTTGATTTCATGTAATCGAATGAACTATCTTATAAGTAAAGTCGTCCCAGGAGCGCAACTCAACAATATTGGCAATATCATTTTAAAGTCGTCTACTTTAAAATGCATAATGTATGTCTAAATTGTCAATATAAGTGAGTCAGATAAAATTAAATTATTAGAAGAATTTTTCACTATGTAACAAAAAACAAAATTTGTTTAATTTACTCTTTGTATTTTGAGAACGATTTCCGAAGTGGAAATTGAAACGTCAATAAACGTATTTTTATCTTTAATTGTGGCTTATTCCCAGTTTAATAGTAATTAATAAATTAATTAATGGGTAACTTTAACGTCAAAATAGAAAAAGGCAGATTCGAAAATATAATAGAAGAACAAGATCTAGGAAAAGAGTAAATAGTTAAGAAGTCGAAAATTGCAAGATTTGTAAACTACTTTGAAGAAAGCAATCCATCTTCACTAGACCAGCCAAACAATCAGTAGCTGCATCAATCGCGCCTTAAATATGTAAAACTGAAAATTCTAAATCCCACATAGTGAAGGAACACAAGAAACCTTTCGAAGAAGAAACTGTAGTGAAAAAAGCATTTATTTAAGCGCCTAATGTATTATTTGGTAAGAGAGGATCGGGAAGAAGACGCGTTTCCTGGCTTCAAAATTTACGAAAGTGGTATAACACGACTACCACTGAACTGTTCCGCGCTGCAGTAAACAAAGTAAAGATAGCCGTGATAATCGCCAATATCCGGAACGGATAGGCACTTTAAGAAGAAGAATGTAATATTTGATGAGTTTATGATGAGTTATCCCGTCCAACTATCACCAGACGAATCGAGATCACGACCAAAGATTTAGAATTCCAACTGAAAAGTGATATTATTGAGTTTAATGAGTCTACCAATATAATGGATACTGCCAGTTATAACAAAGAGGAATTATTAACCCAGTGCTACCCATCGCGAGAAGAGTAGCACTGGGTTATGCTACCCATCAGAGAAGAAAAAAATCACGAAGAAAATATTTACACAGACTTTCTAAATTTAGAAACCGAGTTAGAAACTCGTGTACATTACAATAGATGAAGTACTTACCATGACTGGCAACAAAAATGTATTTATTGGATTGTGTCGACCTAATGATGACTTCCCTTCTTTTTTAAGTATTACAGATAATTTTAGATATATTCTCCCTCAATGTCAGAGCATATGATAACAAATGTTTGATCTTTTATATCCAAAAACCAATATCCATGTTTAAAACTCCTCTTCCTCTTCAGTTCAGTAATTAATTTCCATCCTACGAAAAGTTTGTGGCAGTGCCATGGATCAACATCGAAAGATGTTGTCTTATAATTATAATTATATTTTATATTTATAAACATTTACAATAAAAGCACTTTCATAAATCTACGTATTTTAGAGAGTAGTTGGTAGCTGATCGTTTGTCTTCTAAATATTTTGCTACAGATAATAGACACTAGACGTCTAAGCACCCCTGCTCTAGGCTATGGGGAAAAATCGATGAAAACATAAGGAAAAGTCAGTTTGGTTTCAGAACTTGTATAGGACCAGAGATGCTTTATTCGCAATGCAAATATTGATCCAAAATAATTATGATTTTTACCATTTTTATTTTTATTTAAATTGCACTAATTTATTACCAAACACACGTTTTTGAAAATATTTTTCTTATTGTTAGAATTGCTGGTTAATTATGGGTTAAGCCCAGGAATTATGTGCAAGTTGCAAAACGTTTTCCGTTTCTGATCTGTCTGAAAATAATAAGCAAGAAAGACCATAGAAGGCATATTGAAAGACGGTTAAACCGGACATATAATAATAAGGCGGATTAATACCGGTACCTACGACCTCCAAGTAAAAATATATTCAGAAATAATATTATGGAGACGAACACCATATAGGAATGAAGACAAAGACAATCAATATGTTAAGAAAACAAATACTCCATATAACTGAAATTGAAGGGATATGGTTTTGAGAGATAAATTAAATTCTTACTTTAAAATCTATTTTATTTCTTTAATTTGTATATAATTATATGTTTCATTGAAAATCAGTATTATACTAGATACAAATTAAAGTAACTTACCCTAAAATCTTCTGCACGTACTGAAATAAAATCAGAAGTGATTATTCAAAAATTGCATTGAAAGTTAATGGTCAAAAATTATTTATAATTATTTCAGATAACATTGCAAATGACTTAAAAAATGAGAACAATTTGTTTAAATTTAGCATTAATATTTAGGCGTCGTTAATGTGTATAAGAAAAAAAATGGTAAAATATTTATCACAGAATATATCGTCGGCTGACAAGTAAAACTCACTAAGTACAATTCTGAAAAAACAGAGATATTCAAGTTTTAAAGCATATTTTATTGTAAAAAATCCATTTTCGAGCCAATTTTATAACAGAAGGTAAAAACAGAAGTTATTTTCTGTTATAATCTGTTATAAACTTGGCTCAAAAATGGATTTATAATAAGATATGCTTGAAATATCTCTGAAATTCCTCAAAAACTTGAATATCTCTGTTCTTTCAGAATTGCACTTAGTGAGTTTTACTTGTCAGCCGAAGATATATAATAAATGAGTAAAAAATTAGTATTACAAACAGGCGAAAATGACATCAAGGGATACACAAATACTATAAAAAATTTTATAAAAAAAAATATACATACGGAGATAATTACCAAGTAAAATTAAAAAATTGTATTCTGAAATTCAGCTGGGAAATCAAGGAAATGACCAATTGAAAGAAATAAAAAACAATTAAATAATCTGGTAGAGATCGGATAACTGCAAAATTGTTAAAACATGGGAAAATATCATCACGAATGGCATATTCTCTAATAGTACATAATTTATTTTAAACATCCTTTATTGAATATAGTTAATACAATCTTAATTACAAAATTAATTTATTACTATTTTTTAAATTTACTTGAATCTTACTAGCAGAATGTGTTCGGATTCAATGCATCAATATGCATATCCAAGATTAAATTCAACTTAAATACACAATTTTTTATCACACATAACGTATTTATGTTCAAATATCTATAAGTTTGTATGAATGGGTACATTTTAATCTTTTGACATCCTGAACCTTGTCCAGGAGTTTAATGGCTTCTATGCTGGTATGACAGAATTTTGTTCTCGTGCTTTTTCGCATACTTTTGTATGATGTCATCTATCCATTTCATGGACAAATCATTATGAATTTCTTCGTTGCATAGAGGTGAGTGTTTGTAATCATCCGGAGAAATTTATTTTTTCTTCGTTGTATTTTCAGCATATTTCTGTACTTCATACAACCCCATAGTTGTACTCCGTACTTACAGCCAAAATAGTGTTAATATAGACCGATAAATTGGCCTTTTATACCTAGGTCAAGTTTAAGCCAGAACGATTTTGAATATATAAACTTAAAGTAAAAATAGAGCAGATTTGAAATGCATTTACCCCTGAACACTGAACAGTCCATATTCTTAGTCGAGTCAATGCCCAATCGAATTCGAGAGGTCATAAAGTCTAAGAGCGATGCTACTCAGTTTCAAAAATAAAAATATTTGTTTTTTGTCCCAATATTTAGTTTCCAACAAAATAAATATTTTTTATTATGAATTGATTTTGTCCGAGTAAGTATATTTTGTTTTGTGTTGCTGATTGATTGATTTCTATATATATATATATATATATATATAATATATATATATATATATATATATATATATATATATATATATATACAGTGTAGGTAAAAGTTTATGGTCGGTATGGTAAAATTTAATAGGATATCTAACGCAGATATAAAATCATATTTTCAGCGAATAGACAAAGATAACAATCATATTTTCCCTTGGTCTCCCCTCCATAAATATTTTTAACACTCATTGCTCATTCGTAAGACGAATAGTTCCGATCAGAGATATTTTACATATTCTCTGGTTCCGATCCAAATATACCTAAAAAACTAGAGGTGGGTCCTCTCGTTTTTTAAATTTTTATCGGAACCGTTTTTCGTAAACTGTAACTAGTTGATTGTTTACCAGTATTCAAATTAGCGAGTACACAAACATATTGGCTATTATCATTTATGTGTATAAGTATTGAAGTGAAAGAACCTAACGAAGGATATATTTCTTATAACTTGAAAAATAAATTAAACAATACAAATAGTACTTACATTTACATTACACATTATTAAATCGCGAATCGTCTAAATTGACATTTAAAAACAAGTTTTTCCACTTTTCTTGTTAACCGTGTTCTTCTTTTATTTAAAATTAAACCAGATTTTAAACATCTGTTCACAAGGAAAAGATTTTGTTACAATACTACAATATTTTATGAATATAGTGGTTAAGTTAGGATATACATGACGATGGTTTTTACACCACGGTAATGGACAGTTCCAATCTCCGTTCGAAATTTTTTGTGGGTAATATATTATCAGACAAATACATGTTGACTTCTTTTATATCTCTCGATACAGGTGTATGTTTAGATGAGTCACGTCCAATTAATTCATCAAAAATACACCATGGACTTAAGCCATCTTTATCAGTTTCTTTTACTTGTACTGGTTGATTTTCAAGAATTACTAATCTTATGCAAAGACTCGTTTCATCCGTTTTCCATAGGTGAAGAACCAGCTTTTAAAAAGTTTGCAGGGTGGATTCCTGGATATAAACTGCCAACAAGAAAAACTGTCAGGTTCATTACTTCAGGAATGTTATGTCAAAACTGATTTGATAATAGATAAAATAAAAGTCCTATTTTCGACAATTCCGCAAAAAAACATTTAAAAAAAGTACCTTATCTTCAGAAAGGCTTTTAAAGTATTAATTACAACATAACAAAGTTCTCAAACGGCCAATTTAAGACGTGGAAACTAGGTAGAACTTCACCTACTACATGTTAAAAAAAATGGCCGAGTTAGAAGAGGCAATCCGTTCCACATCGGTATTAAATAATACAGACTTAGACTTAAACCAAATCTAAATAAATAACACTGAATTATTTGTTCTCAGCTTTCCCAAATTTTACGGCCGTTTAAAGAAATAACAAGTACAATGAGTGACCAAAAATACTTGAAGGGTAGTTCAATGATTGTTATGGTACGCTGCCTGCAAGAATCTTGCAATAAAATTTTAGCAAACGGTAAATTTAGCAATAGAGTTTAGCAAACCTTACATCCATAGTATCCGACGTAGTAGAATTACTAATATCGGGTATAGCAAAAAGATTTAAAGGGATAGAACAGAATGGCACATTGTTATTATATACATTTATGGATTCACCATTTAAAGTGCAGGGTTTTTCTGATAAAAATGAAGATAAAAAAATTAAAGAAAAAGTTAAGAAGCTGGTTACTTCTATAATTAACGAACAAGAAGATTGTACTATTGAAAATCAACCAGTACAAGAAAAAGAAACCAATAAAGATGACTTAAATCCATGGTGTATTTTTAATCAATTAATCGGAGATGGCTCATCTACACGTACACCTGAATCGAGAGTCCATTACAACGGTGGAAAAACCATCGCCATGTATATCCTAACTTAACCACTATTAGTATTGTAAATGTGAAAACATGTTCAAAATCTGGTTTAATTTGAAATAAAAAAAGAAAACGGTTAATAAGAAGTAAAGTTGAAATACTTATGCTTTTAAATGTCAATTTAGACTACTCGCGATTTAATAATAACGTGTAATGTAAATGTATAATGAATAAATCATTAGTTTCTTTCACTTCAATAAATATACACATAAACGATAATAGCCATTATGTTTGTTTATGTAGGTACTCTCTTACTTAAAACTACTTTTAAACAATCATAGTTAGTTGTTTACAAAAATTTAAATTTTTAAATGCATTCATTTTTTTGGAATCCTAAGAAAACTAACAAATATTTTTGAAAAATTTAAATGCAGAATAAAAGATTACATTATTACCGAGGGCCGAAAGTCCCTGATAATAAACAAAAAGGTTTTTAAATGAGATATTTAAAATTAAAAATCACACTAATTGTTTTTTCACCCCTATAACTTATTAAAATAAACATTTTAGAAGTTTTCAGGGACTTTTGGCCCTCGGTAATAATGTATTGTTTCACTCTGCGTTTAAATTTTTCAAAAATATTTATTAGTTTTCTCAGGATTCGCAAAAAATTAATGCATTTAAAAAATTTTGTGCCTACGCTCTGAACGATAAAACTACCACGACCCACCTCTACAACTCGTTACTCGGTCGGCCAAACCAGACCAGACTAGACCAACGTTGCCAAATAATTATTGTGTATGAATATTTTTTAATGTGGCGTTATTGTATGCAGTTTATTATTTCATATTGAGAATAAGGCACAATGTGACTTTAAAATAAACTTATTTTGATGTTTAGATTTTTAATTCGGAAATCATACTTAAAATACGAAACATTAATAAATTTTATTTATATAAAAGGATTTCCGAAGTGAAAATCAAAATTTTATATTACACTTATTGTAAAGTAAACTTGTGGCATATTCCCAATAAAAAAACATTAAGCTGCCATTTAAATCAATTTAGCCCAAATTGGATTATCTTAGAACATTGTTCAAATGCAAAAAAAAACAACAGGTCAAATAAATCCAATAAGTTTGGCAACGTTGAACTTCCTCTTTTTTATTATTTCCAGGCATGTATGTTTGGCGATATAAAGGGCGGACCTAATATACCTCTCTCTTTCTAAACAGCTGTTTCTCACTCCATCTCACGTAAGGTCCATACCGACCATAACCTTTTTCCTACACTATATATATATATATATATATATATATATATATATATATATATATATATATATATATATATATATGGCATCTTTTACTGGTATGCTTTTTGTAAAACAACGCAGACGATGCAATATTGATAGCTCAAGATAAAGATAATCTGCAAAGACTGATCCACAGATTTAACTTAAGACAAAAAGAATTTAATATAAAAATCTCATCTCAGAAATCTAAAACAATAGTAGTCAGCAAAGGACCAACCAGATGTTAAATAGAAATTGATAGCATCAGTATTGAACAAGTACTGGAATACTGTCAAATATAGAAATAAAATACTTGTTAAATACCCTGTCTAGCTATGGAAACCTGGACAAAGAAGTGAGAGATCAAGTACAAATAGCAAATAGACTGACAGGATACCTTAATAATACTATATGGCGAAACAGACACATTAACACTGAGATGATGTCAAGAATTTATAAATACAGTGTAAGGCCAATAATGACATATGCTTCAGAAACAAGACCTAACACAGCCACAACGCAAAGGCTACTAGAAGTGGCAGAGATGAGGGTACTGAGAAGAATTACAGGAAATACGCTGAGAGAACGAAAGAGAAGTAAAGACGTTAGAAGAAAATGTAACGTATAATGTATAATAGAAAAAAAGAATGGAATAATCACATGAGCAGAATGGAGGAGACCCGTGTCGTCAAAATAGCAAGAGATAAGTCACCGAAGAGGACGACCGCGCAACAGAAAGATAGAGTGACAACGTTTCATAGAGGTATTCATATACATATTCGTATACACACAGACGTGGTTTTTTAGTTTAAGTTTGAGATCATTAGAGTATCAGATCAATGAGGGAATTATTAAAGTATCTATTACGTGGAAAGGGCACGACCTCGAGATCATTGGAATATATGCTCCGTCAGAAAATGCATCAAAAGCAGTTAAATAAATATTCTACTAAACTTTATCGGAACTCATTGAAAATATAAATAGCCGCAAAGAAATTATGCTGTTGTGAGATTTTAATTAGCAGGAACAAAAACAAATGACTAAGTCGTAGGAAAATATGGTGACGCTAAAACAAATGAAAATGGGGAACACTTAATCGAATTCTGTGAACAACACTCTCTGAAAATCCTAAACGGATTCTACCAACATAAAAACATACATAAGTACACCTGGGTTCAACAAAGGAGAAACACAAAGTCAATTATAGATTATGTCATCACAAAACAAGAAACACACATACAAGTTGAAGACATAAGAGTATTAAGAGGACCGGAAATGCCCATGCGGAAATGACCACTATATGGTAAGATCAAAATGTTACCTACAGTATCGACCTCGGCTACTACATCAAAATGACAACCAACTAGCCCAATCAAAACCCCTGGCTTGATGTGAAATGTTAAAATGACATCGCCAATGATGTACATAACAAAAAACAAGCTGTAAAAAAATGATCCAGATGATAGACGAACATATGCAAGATCAAACAGAGAATTAAAAATTTAGTAACTAAAGCAAAAAATATTTCCTGGGAAAGTAAAGGCGAAGAACTCAACAAATATATAGGGTCAACAAGATCAAGAGAAGCATGGAACACGGTAAAAAATCTGAGAACAAACAGAAAAGAAACGAGTAGAATAGATTTAATAGAAGAAAGATCTTGAATCGAACACTACTAACAACTTTTGACTGAAACAAGACCTCAATTCACGAACATCAGTACAACATATGAAGTGGACTTCAGGACGATGAAATAACAGTACAGGAAGTCGAGAATGCAATACTAACTCTAAAAAATCGGAAGTCATGCGGACCACAAGGTATACCAAAGAGTTATTAAAACATAGCCCACAAGTATTACGGGAATTACTGGCGTATGTCTTCACCTTATTCTATAATGGACACGACTTACCACTGGAGTGAACAAAAGCACATATTAACAACATTTACAAAAAGGGAGATATAAAGAATTGTTTAAACCACAGGGGGTTAAGTGTCATAAATTCACTCTCAAGACTCTATGGAACAATAATAAGAAATAAAATTGAAAAAGAAATGACAGATGTAGAAGAACAGAATGGCTTTCGTGCAGGCAATATAAACAGTATATTCTCTCTAAAGCAAGTTATCGAGAAAAGATTAGCCCACAACCTTTTAACTCATATAGTCTTCATAGATCTGACAAAGGCATACGATAGTGTACCACTTTCAATGCTTTGGGTAGCAATGGAGAAACAAGGAATAAGCAAAAAAATATACAAGCAGTACAACAGCTCTACAAAAATATGACACTTCTTCTTCTTACGGTGCCTTATCCTTAAGGACGTTGGCCATTACATTTGCCCATTTAATCTTATTTGTAGCAGCTCTGAATAGTTCTGTGGAGGTCATGTTCGTTCATTGCCATAGGTTTTTAAGCCAAGAGTTGCGTCTTCTTCCTGGTCTTCTTTTGCTATTGACTTTGCCTTCGATTATAAGTTGGAGCAGTTCATACTTTTGATGTCTTATGATGTGACCAAAATATTGTGTTTTCCGTTCTTTTATTATAAGCATAAGCTCTCTTTATTCATCCTCCGCAAGACTTCCGCATTAGTCGTATGGCTCATGTAGGATATTCTGAGCATTTTACGGTAACACCAGAGTTCGAATGCTTGGATTCTTTTTTGTGTTGCTTCTGTCATTGTCCAGGCTTTAACACCATAGAGCAAGGTGGAGAAAACATAGCACTTAAGTATGCTAGTTCTCAATGAGACGCCCAGCTGGCGGTTGCATAGAACTTTTTGCATTTTGTAAAACATTGTACGTGCCTTTTCCAGGTGTATTCTTATCTCTAGTGAGTGGTCCCAAGTTTCATCAAGATTACTTCCAAGGTACGTTGTTCTTGTTACTCTTTCCGGATCTGTTCCGTCGACATTGACCTTCATCCTTCAGTTTTGGTGCTTGCTGGTGACCATCGTTTTTGTCTTCTTCTTCTTCTTCTTTGTATTCAATTTCATTCCAAATTCTCTACAGGCTGTCGTTACTCGGTCCATTAAGCGTTGCAGGGCTTCAGCATTATCTGCCAGTATGACAGTGTCATCAGCATATCGCAAGTTATTTATACATTGCCCGTTTATAATTATACCATCCGAGGTGCCTTCCAGGGCTTTCTGAAATATCTTCTCAGAGTAAACATTGAACAGCAAAGGTGATAGGACACATTACTGTCTTACTCCGTTCTCGATATTGATTTTTCCAGATGTTTCGCTTTTTATTCTGATTTTAGCCTTTTGTTCTTGGTAGAGGTTTGAAATGATCCTTAAGTCTTTATCGTCGATATTACATGACCTTAAAATATCTATTAGTTTATCATGTTTTACCAGGTCAAACGCCTTCTGAAAGTCTATAAAACACAAGTATACATCAGAATCGACATCTCTTCATCTTTCAACTAGCACACGTATTGAAAAAAGTGCTTCTCTTGTTCCGAACCCATTCTTAAAACCAAACTGAGTTTGACCAGTGTGTTCGTCTAGTTTATTGTATACTCTATTGTGTATTACTCGTAGGAAAAGTTTCAATATATGATTCATCAGGCTAATAATCCTATGGTCTTCACATTTCTTGGAGTTTCTCTTCTTTGGTAGTGGTATAAACACCGATGTCAGCCAATCATTTGGTATTATGCCTGTTTCGTATATTTTGTTAAATATATCTTCCATTACTTCGATGTGTTCGTCTAGTAATATCTTTATTATTTTAATTGGGATATTATCTTCCCCAACAGCTTTTCCGTTCTTTATCTGATTTGCCGCTTTGATAATTTCTTGCTTTGTCCAGTCGATGCCTCCTGCATGTAAAGGTTCGTCCTCTCTCGGTCTTGAAACATCTCTTCCACGTATTCTCTCCATCTACCTATTTATTCTTCCATGTTCAGTAGCGGGTTCCCATGTTTATCTTTGATGAAACGTAGGAGTTTGTTTAAATATTCCAGCGGCTTCTTTTACTTTTTAATGTAGATTAAAAATATCATGTCATTGTTCCAACTCTTCAATTTCTTGGCATCTTTCACTTAGCCAGGTTTCTTTGGCTTGTTGGATCTTTATTCTGATATTCTTATGTATTTGCTTGTATGTTGTTTTATTTTTACCTCTGTATTTTCTTCTTTCTTAGCACCCTCTCCTCATTTAAGAGGTGCCTGGGCCTGAGGGCCGTTGTTTTAGGTTCCATAAGCATTATGTAATTTTGCTGGGGAAATATTAGTGTAGTGGTTTCCCGTTGCCTTCTACACCGCTGTACATGTGCCGCTTCTGTGAATGTCACCACGTCACATGCTGTCTAATTCACAGCCATTTCAGTCTGTCTATGGTTAGTGTTAGGTCAGCCAGCTGCCACTTTTCAGTGCTAGTTTTATACAATCCCTAAAACCATTGGGCTGCCACCTCCGCTCTCCAGACCGTTGTGAAGACCTTCTCCTCCGCCCTGGATACCGTTGTGGATTTAATCCGTGGCACTGGACAAGGGACCCTTAGCAGGTTCTAATTTCCCGGGTCAGGAAACACCTGGAATCTGCGCAAGGCAGGGATTGATTCACTTCCCCTGATAGTACTATCCGAAAGGAGTTCCTACCCGCTACCGCTAAAAAAATATGACGGCAAACATTAAAACAGGAAATACATTAACTGGAGAAATTCCTATTAGTAAGGGCCTAAAGCAAGGCTGCTGCATAGCACTTACACTCTTCAAAATATATCGGAATGAGGCACTCTCAGTGTGGAGAAGAAAGTGCTGGAATATGGGCATCCCAATCGGAGATTAGATTGTACACGATACACTTCGCTGACAATCAAGCCATTCTAGCTGAAGACGAGAGTGATGTAGGTTACATGCTTAGAAAACTGGAAGATGAGTTATTAACAAAAGAAAATAAAAGAAGAATTTATAAAACAATAATAGAAAGTATTAGGCTGTACGGTGCCGAACTCTGGGAAATAAACCAAAGAAACCAGTCAAAAATTAAGGCCATGGAAATGAACTACTGGAGACGATGTTGCCAGCTCACTAGACTCGATAGGGTGAGAAACAAAGATATTCGGAGAGAAATGGAAATCGATCTAGACATAACAGACACAATCGAAGCCAAAAGACTTACTGGTATGGACACCTTCAGAGAATGCCTGAAAATAGATCAAAATTGGCCAATAGGCCAAAAAAAAATAGAAGAATGGACTCAGCAAACTAGAAGATATATATATATATATATATATATATATATATATATATATATATATATATATATATATATATATATATTGAGATTAAAATTAATTTATGTAATTAAACGTTAAGATAAAAAGTAGTTAATAATCTTTGAAATTATAGGTACAAAAAACTTACCGTAAATTTTTTGTTGTAAAACAGTAGTTTGTCTATAAAAATACCAAAAACACATGTTGGGGACAGTAATGCTTAATTAAAAGTATGTATTGTATTTCATTAGGTATTTACGACGTTATATATAAAAATTCACGATTTGACATAATTATATTGTAGTGTATTTATAAAAGTGTCTATTACGCTGAGTCCGATACATTTTGTTAGTCCGGTATTTGTGAATTTAATTGATAGTAGCTTGCAAATAATATTTATGATAATATCTATGATATATACATATTTCAAGTTAAAAAGACAATTTTTAATACTCTCTGCAACTGGAAGTATTTGTATCTTGACACGTGAACTTGAGTGGATACTTATGTGGATATCGATACAAGATATAGATAAAGAGTATATAAACTTCAAAAATTTATTTTTTGCATGGATGTTTCCAACGGCAAAAATATGTTGATGTTATTATTGTTTGCAGCCACAGTCACCGGTTATCAGTAAGTTAAATTGTTTACGTTTTAGTTAATAGTTTGCTTCACTTGTATACTTGCTGTCGAGTCTTTTTAACGCTTTTCTAGTACTGATCTTTTAATTAGTGGTATTTAAATTCTGTTCTTGAATACAGTTTCATGTTTTAGTCACTCAAAATATCGTCGTTAATATCAATTTAATGTTTTACGTTACCTTTAATTTTATTTAAATATCTGGTTAGAATGTTGGAAATACACCACAGTTATCCTAGAAACTTCTCATTTGAGTAGCAAAGGGTGTGTTAAAGTGAATATATGACGCTAATTGCTGTTAGCATCACTTAGCCTCTCACACTAAATTTTTCGATCCTTATAGTTGTGCTACCCGGTAACCTGAGGAACCCTGTAAAAGTTACCGGTTACAGTTATCGTGGTTACCAATACTGGTGAAAGACAGGGTCAAAAACAGGCAGCAGAAATAATATTTAGGCTAAAAAAACTCAGTACTCAGAAACAGAGGACAGCACCCGGCGAACGTACTCCGAAGAAGACGAAGACTGTCCTATGAGCCGCAAAGGTGATGGTCACCATTTTCTGTCACTGATTCATAAGAGGTAATCTACATCGACTACCTGGATAAGGACAAAATGATAACAGCGCTCTACTACTACTTACTGAGCCAAATTGACATCAAATTGCAAAAAACGACCTCATTTGCCGAAGAAAAAAGTGCTCTTTCACCATGACAACGCATTGGATCGTACCTCTACCGTCGCCATGGTGAAATTGATCGAATTGAACTGTTGCCTCATTCACGCTATTCTCCAGATTTAGCCCCGTGCGACGTATTTTTGTTTTCAAACTTGAAAAAGGCACTCGCGGGGCAGAAATTTAAGCCGAATGAAGAGGTCATCGCATCTACGGAAGCCTACTTTACAGAACTCGGAAAAACGTATTTTTCAGACGGATTAAAGAAATTGGAGCATCACTAAGTTAAGTGTATCGAGCTAAAAGGAGACTATTTTTTGTTGGCTCTATACTTATCGGACCTTACTAGTATTAAGAAGATATAACACACCTATAAAAAAGGATATAAGAATATATCGTACCCTCAGTGCAAGAGTGCAGTAACTCAAAATTTTATGAAAATGAAGTAATCATGGAATTCGATTGTAAACATGCATATCTATCCCCTGTAAAACTTTAGTAACTTTCAAATGCTTAACCGGCTAAATATTACAACAACAACAGTTTAACTATTTTACGTTTTTGTACATAAGTTCCGTGCAAAACTGTTGTAACTCTAATGTAACAAGAGTTACAACAGTTTTGCACGGAACATTGCAATGGTTTTGATAACAAGCAATGAAAGGCACGAAAAAAGTAAGATATTTGTTATTTTAATATCTATATCTGTGGTGTTTAATTTTAATATACAGCATGTCTACGTAATCCATTAACAACCGAGACACTAAACAAATATTTACGATTTATCAATTTATTTATGTAAGTTTTATATCCTTTGTGTGACATTATATTTTCCATAAAATGTGTGCGATTTCATTTGACCATTTATTTATTAGATTGGATTAAAAACACACGAATTAAGACTAATTATTTACAGCCAAAAAGTATTTTTTCTTATAAAAGGAAAATAGTTATCTTAAAACTTGTGTATTAACAATACTGACAGGTTAAAAATATCTATTCTCAGAAAACTTGTTCTATAAAAACTAAATCCCAAATTGTATTAAATCTTCATGTAACCTTCCGGGGCGATTGTCTTATCATATTATCCCCCCGTAACTTTTATAAGGTAGTGAATTTCTATCCTTTTGTTAATCACTGTACTTAAGGTAGCCTGATTGCATATTTTTATTAGTCCTTTTGTTTTAAATTTAAAGAAAAATATTGAAAGTTTTACAAATAATTTTTCTCCCTATTATGACCTTGTCATTACAAAGCCAAGGAATTGTGGCTATCAGAAACATGTGCAGACATAGAAAGGTACCTATTTATTCTAGATAGCTATCTGATTTCTTCGAATATATTAAATGTAAGGTTTAATACCATACTAAACCCCGATGGCTGTTGGGGATTATTTTTTTTACTTACTCGATGATTTATTGCCATTCGGGTATGATACCAAAAGCCCACCATAGTTTTCATAAAAATATTTTGGCCCATACGAGAAGAGGACAATAACTAACAGAAAATGTATCTACACTTTTCACATTTCTCTCCGTGCAAAGTATTGTAACTTTAAAATTCTAATACTAAATGTGTTGTGATTAACAATTTTCTCCGTGCAAAAGTGTTGTAACTTTGAAATTCCTATTTTTTTTAGCATTAATATTATTTTATTTAAATTTCTATTTTTGGTTAATGCAACATAGGCTAAAAAGCATGCAAAATCATAATTAAATGTTAATTTTTCTTAAAACTTGTCTCTTATTTCACCGATATTAGCACGAAAAAAAATGGTCTTTATCTCAAAACTTACTTATTCTGACTTACTGCAGTCTTGCGCTGAGGGTGCGATATAGACAAATAAAATGTGCAAGTATGTGCAAAATTTGCTATGTACAAACGAAGCATGGACTCAAACCAAAAAAAGTATCAACATAAAAAGAAACAGTAAAAAAGCGACAAAAGAAGTATTTCGCATGATACAATACAATAACTAATATCTGGAAAAATATAACAAAGTCATAGTAAAAGATTAGTAAAAGAAAAGAAAAGATGTATTTATAATAGGTCAACAAAATTTTAGAAAAAAGTAAAAAATTAAACGAAATAAACAAGGGGAAGAAATAAATTTTACAACAAATAATTAGACCAAATTAATGGACAAAAGATTACACAATGTTACAAGAACAGACGAGTTGAATTTTATGAAAATGTATCTTTAGCTTACCGGCAGGGATAGAACAAGAACTAAGGAAATATAACACGGAATGGAAGTAGATTGCCCAATAACCAGAAAATTGGAACACTACAGTCGCATAGTCATGTTTAACGAATTTCTGGCCATAGGTGGCCAAAAGGAGTAATGGAATTGGAACCTCCAGGAAAAAAAAGGAGAGAAAGATCAGCTATGAGATGGAGGATATATTTATATAAAGGTAATAAGATGATACTCAGAGTTACCTTTACGGAAAAAGTGACTGAGAGGATAGAAAGCTGTGGAGGGTTAAAAGAGTAAACTTCTAATAGGAAAATGCCGAACAAGAAAACTCCTTATCTGATGATTTTTTTTTCAGTTTAAAAGAAGACTAAAATATCTTAATCTGATACATTAGAAACAAAACATTTAAACCATATTTTAATTATTTCTTATCTATCTCACATAGTATACTGACAATTTGGAGATATGATATCGTCTATCGATACTATTTTTAAGTAGGTATTGAAAATTTTATTGTCAACTTGCGTTCCTCGGACGTGTTTATTTATAAATCATTCATTTAATTACATAAAATTAATTGCTACTTAAGTATTTGATATTCCATGACGTTTCTTTCCATATAACTCAATTTTTGTGAAAAGTTAATTGGTTAGTATTACACCTCTTAAACATTAAACACAACCCCTATGTTCAACAGCTAATGTGTAATATACCATAAATAATTCGTTTACCGTATTTTTTTTGTTTGTGAAAAGGTTCGACGAAATGGACGCTATCGTTTTATGGGGGTACCGTTATGAAGGATGTCAATAGCACGGATACTTCCATTAAACACATATTTTAATATCTAATGTTGTGTATGTGTCATATTCTTAGAAGAATTTTTTGTATTTTTTTTTCAAATCCTTTAGTGTATAATTCTCAGAAATATTTTAATGGTCATTAAATAACACAGGTCTACAAAAAAAAAATTATATTACTTAACATATTTTAGCAAATTAAAAAATATAAAAACACTAGTAAAAGAGTAATGCTCAAACTAAAGAAAACTACATATTTTGTATGCACAACTTAATGAAATCTTTTCCTTTTTGTCAAAAAACTGCGTTTGGTAGAAATGTTTCTATAAATTTTGTCGGATTATAACGTTGTATCATCCAACAGTAATATGCCATCATGGATACGCTCCATTTACCTTGATATCCTCTCTACATTTGCTTAATATCTTGGTGGAAACGTTCCCCTTACACTTCGCTAACAGCTACAAGATTTCGTGGAAATTGGTCTAGATGAGCGAATAAAAAATGTACTTTAACTCATATTGCATCCTATACCTTATTTCATTAAGCGATGCAGGGCATATAAACAACGATAAATTTACCAGATAATTGTTAAAGATGTTCCAAATGAGTCTACTCGTTCCGATAAGTAACAGTATAATTATGACACTTTATTATTTTTTTTCTTTTCTCAAATATTAGTGTTTATTGCATAGTAAATAAATTATTGTTATCACTGAATACATAGTAAGTGAAAAAATAATCCGATTTATAAAGTTGTATAAATAAATATTTTATGCATAAATGCAAGTAACAGTTCTTAAAAAATATTTAAAAACTAACCGAAATGTCCATCTTTATTTCGTCTGCCGACGTTGTCGGCAGCTCATACAGATTCGGACACGATTTAATGTTTACATATCCCTGTATCGCTTAATGAATTTTACTATAGAATACAAAAATTTTGTAGCATTTGTGTGACAATGTTCTCATAATCTGGAACTTTCTTATTTCCCAAGAACTTTTCGATAATTTCTTTAAATGAAGTCTACGCTTTCTTTTCGATAAGCGTCATAGAATTTTAAAAGTTTTTGTCTCTGCAAAAAAAATCTAATGTCGGGACCAACAAAAACTACTTCTTTTAATTTTGCATCGGACATCTTGGGAAATTTTGAACAAATATATTTAAATCATTCTCCGATTTTGTCAATAGCTTTAACAAACTGTTTCATCAAACCTAATTTTATGTGCAGATGGGGCAATAAAATTCTTTCACGATCAACTAAGGCATTGTGCTTTATGTTTTTACTTCATGGCGTAAGGTTTTCTCTTTCTCTAAAGCCACACCATTCTCTTGTAGGCCATTCTTTTTGGGTCCAATGTTTACCTCGTGCTCGGCTGTCCCATTCACAAATGAAGCAAGGATATTTAGTATAACGTAACTGTTGCCCAAGTAGCATACACAGAACTTTTAGATCTCCACAAAGCATCCAGTTATGGTCTCGGTATTTAATTTTTTTTAAGAGAAGTTCCAAGTTGTTGTATGTTTCTTTAAGGTGAACAGAATGAGCGACCGGAACAGAAGCCAGTGTATTACCATTGTGCAGTAAAACACCTTTTAGACTACTTTTGCTAGAGTCAATAAATAGTCGCCATTCTTCCTTTTCAGAAGAGGCAGCACCTAGCTTAAGACGGAGATATTGTTACAATATCCTAAAGAATCTTCTTGAGTAAAATATGGACTCAGGTCCTTTTCTTGATTTTTGTAGAAACTGGTTGATGTACCTGGAGCCAGCAAATTTTTATCACGAAGTGTAGAGGCTATAATTTCTGAGGCATCTTTGGAAAAATTTAAGTCTCTTATTAAATCGTTTAATTCCATTTGATTAAATATTCGTGGCCCTTCTTCTGATTCAAAAGTAACATCGGTATCTGTGGACCCAAATGCAGACTGTTCCGAATCAGATGATAACACATTCTCTAACTATATGATAGATGGAATAGGTATCAGGGCCATGAGAAATAGGCCTAATAGCAGATTTTAGGTCCGGATATAAAATACTTTTTTTATTCTTACTATTAAATCCCTTTAAATCGCAGGAGCAAAAGTGGCAATTATCAGCATGGTTTTGTGGCTCACGCCACACCATGAGAACTCCAAAACCTAATGACTTTTTTCTTCCTTTTATCCAACTTCTTAAATCTTCTACACAAACTTTACATACAATATGTGGTGCCCAAGATTTGTCTTGTTCTCCTATTTTCACTCCAAAATGGACATGATACTCATTACGAACAAATAAGGTTATGTTATGTCTTTGTTTTGCAACCAAAAAACTGCTACAAATATAACAAAAGCAGTCTGCATTATTAACACAATGTCTTCTTTCCATAGCTCGAAAAAAGAATAGAATAACAAATAAATAGCACTAATTCGAAACACAGCGATAAACTTCCTCGAACTGCTAAAAACAAACAACTGATTTTGATGCGTTTATTTACGATTGGAGAGGTGCAGCCGCTTACAGTGTTGCCACAATTCAGAATTTTATTAAAATATTTTGGACAACTGCTTGTGCCATATATTTACACTAAAAACCGTTTTTCTAATTTTATATGTAAACTTTTCGTATAATCAAGGAATTTTTATAAGATCTCGATTTGCGAAAAATTGGAAGGTGATAGAAAAAAACTAATGTCAGTTTCGGATTCAGGAGGTAAAAATTACCAAAATTAACAAAGGATGTTTATTTTAAAACATCAAATTCATTGTTGACCTGTGTAATAATCGCTATAGTTCATGATATTGACTTTTGTTGGAATAATAATAAAAATGTTGTGAAATGTAATTCTTCTGTAACTGTAACTTTAAACAAAGCAGTAATTTTAAGACTACAATAAAACCGTAACTACAGCATTTCATTGTACAAACACTACATAAGTTTCTTCTATTAATATCTTGTGTTGTATATATTTTTTGTTTTGATCTAGTTTAGGTAACGAGTATGAAACTAACAACAAACGTTTTCCTGAAAACTTTATGTTTGGTGTGGCAACTTCTGCATACCAAGTAGAAGGTAAGTAATTTAATATTTTGTGTCATTTCTTTCCAGTATATTTGAGAAATTCTTATTTTTATCGAATATTATTATATCATCATCAACACCATCTTTAAACGCTTTGCCATTATCCCTATCTAAGGTCTGTTTCCCTAATTACATTTTTCCATAATTTCCCATAAACATAAAAGAAAAAAAAATAGAAAATTTTGAGAATTTCTTCGATTACTTTGTTATAAGAATTATATTTGAATTTACTATATATGTTTACTCCTCTTATTACAAACCTCCTAGTGCTTCCATCTTACCATACCAATATTAATCTTTATTCCAGGCACGTTGCAAATAATTCTCTCGCACCACAGTTTTTTGAAATTATTTTGTATTGTTAATTTGGATGAAATAATTTATACTACCTTTTATCTTATATGTTTTAAAGTTAGTTTTTCACCTAGCTGATCTGCTCTTTAAGAAACGTAACAGATATGACCGAATAATATGGGAACAAATCTGTTAAGCATTATTCTGAAATTCGCAATGAAAATATAATACACTGACAAAATTACTTAATATTACAGACTAACAATAAGAAATCCAAAGCGAAATATTCTGTACCGATATGGTATTTAAAATTGGACCAATATCTCAGAAAGCTATACAATACAACAAACTAGCCTACCTACGTTTCATAAACTTAGAGAAAATCTTCAACAGGATATCACTATTATATGAACTACAACCACTATACAATAGACAAGTATCACTGGATAAAATAAAGCTAATAATAAATACGTATGCAAGAAACTAAACTGAAGAAAAACTGCTGAGGAAAAGTAAATAGAACAGTAAAATACCAACTGGGATTAAAGAAGGAGAGTCATTAAGTCTACTAATATCATAATCGTTTTGGCTTAACAACCCTGCGTGTTTCCTAGCCTCCACAAGAGTTTCTCTCCAGTCGTCCCTATCCATCGCCTTTCTTCACCAAGCACATATTCTTATATTTCTCATGTATTGTGATGACTCATGTCTCATCGATGTTATCAAGAAACCTTGTTCTAGGTCTTCCTTTTCTTCTCTGACCAATGGGTCTATCAATGAGCGTTTTCTAGGTGGGTCATTTTGTTTCATTCGCATTAAATGTCCGATCCACCCCGGATGTCTTATCGTAATATGTTTTACGATATCGGGTTCTTGGTATATTTTATAAAGTTTGAAGTTGTATCGTCTTCTCCAAACTCCATTGTCATTCATTGCTCCACAGATTTGCCGTATTACTTTTCTTTCGAAACATCCCAACATGTTTTAATTATTTTTTGTCCAGGTCCAGGTCTCTGAACCATATGTTAGGACTGGGCGTATTATTGTTTCGTAGAATTTTATTTTTGTATTTCTCGATATATTTTTAAATTTAAGGAGGGGATTAAGCCCAAAATGGCACGTGTTGACCGTGCAAATTCTGCAGCTTATCTCTGCCGTACTATTATTTTCAGTGTTATGGAGCGCTCCTAGGTATACAAATTCGTTCACTGCTTCGATGACGTTGTTTTCTATAACGAGTAGTCGTAGAACTTGTAGTTGCGTGCTTATTTTCATATACTTCGTTTTGTTAGTGTTTATTATTAAACTCATTTTTGCAGCTGATTCTTTTATGCTACATACGCCTCTCGTACAACGTTTTTCGTTCTCCCAACAATATTGATATCATCAGCGTAGCCCAGGATTTGCACTGATTTATTATATATATTATATTAAACCAGTAATTGTGATTTGTGCCATACGTATTACTTTTTCCAGGGCAAAATTGAACAGGAGAGAGGGTCTCCCTGGCGCAGTCCATTATTTGTTTTAAAAGGTTCAAACAGTTCCCCCTGAATTCGTACTCTTCATTCAACTTCAAGAATTAGTCTTGTTAAATTTACCAACTGATTTGGTATTCCTAGCTCTTTTATTACTTTAAACGTTTCTCTTCTGTTCACAGAGTCGTAGGCTGCTTTTTAGTCTATAAAAATGTGATGAGTATCAATTCCATATTCCAGTGTTTCTCAAAAACTTGTTTTAGGGTTACATACCACCTCTGTAACCAGCCTGCTATTACTATCCGTTTTGTATATGATGCCATACGATGACATATTAGTGTGAAAAATATTTGATATGCTTCATTTAGAAGCGCAATTTCTCTGTGGTTGGAGCATTTAAAGATATTTCCTTTTTGTGTATGGTGCAAAGTATTCCAATATTCCAATCATTGTGGAGGTATTTCTGTTTCCATATTTTTTTTATAAGCTACTGTAATACCATAATGGTATCATGGCCACCTTCGTTTTATAATTCAGCTGGGAGATTATATATTACGGGTGATTTGATTCTGGCTAGTTTTTTAACTGTATCTTTAACTTCAAGAATTTCATTTATTAGATGATTTGATCCCCTTATTTACTAACCTTGTATAGATATTTTGTTATTATGAGTTAATATATTGACAATATTTCTAAATATTTCTCGATCTTCTCCCAAATTTGCACATTCTGCTAGTGGAAGGAGGTGTCCAAAATAGGTAATTATTTGCTCCGCTTTATGTGGTCCTAACTTTTCCATGATATTCAGTTGTCTAGTGTTGGCAGATTTATTCTACAATTTATTAACTTGATAAAACCATTACAAAATAAAAAAGGATATCCAATGGGAAACAAAATAAAGCAAATGAAGATAGTATGCAGGTGACGCAGTTCTAATAATGGGAAATAAAGACGATGTAATAGATCAGTTTAATACTAAGGCTAAGAAATTCAACTTAAAAATGTGGTTCCCAAATCAAACAGAAATACTAGTACTATCAACACAACCAATAAGTTGCACTCTTAAAGTTAAAAACCAGATGGTAATATAAGTAATCAAATTTAAATACCTTACAATCAAGTTATCAGTGGCAAAACTATTGAGCAAGTAACGAGGCAAAAACTGACATAATCAATGCTTTAACGACTCAATATGTAGAAACAAGCACTTGAATAAAGAAACAAATATGCGCATACAAACCCTCAGAAACACGACCCAAAACTGGCTCAACACAAACATACTTGGAAACTAATGAAATTAGAATCTTAAGAAAAGTAACTGGAAAAGGTGGGCAATCAAGAAATATATTGATAAAAACGTGTGCATGATAGACAATGGAAATAAATGGTGCAAGATAAAAGTGAAGAATCAACATATTAATAGACGGGGTGGGGACTCTGGACTCTTCAAAAGATATCTCAGTCCAGAACGCAGCCTAACTGACCTTAGTGTCAGATACGTTCTTCGCACTCCCGGTGATAGTTCCAGAAGTACTTTAAAACGCCTTCTCGTCACCGAGTCTACGCTGAACACCTGCTAAACCAGACCCTCCTCTGTTATTAAGCAAAATAACCACTGTACGTGTGGCATCACTTCTAAAGCACTGCCTTCATTTATACACAGAGTGTCAACAAGAAGGCTTCCTATTCGTTTCCCCCGTGTCCACTTATTTGGTCCCAAAACTTGATTATTTTTTGTCGCAGAAAGCAGAATAGATTTGAGTAAATTTATTGAAATAAGTCACCAATAGTAAAAAGTAGTACAGGTAAACCTAGAAGGAGACGCAATCATAATTGATCAGATTCTAATAGCATAAACGGCAATGTAGACGGAAAACAGACAGTATGCCCAAATAAAGGAAGAAGAAAAAGAATAAGTTTTTTTGTCATTTCTAGCTCTTTTATCATATTGTCTTTCTTACATTAATAAAGGCTGTTATTATGCATTTTGTAGCACTCAATAATCGATAGATTTATGATTTGATTAATTTAAATCATAATTATAGTTTATTCGTCTTCCGGGTTTGGACCGTGTCATTTGTGAGTGACCCAAAAGTGGGTTCATCTCGACGTTTCGCTACAATTGTATGTAGCTTCTTCAGGAGAACAAAGAAAAAGAAAAAGAAAGAAAAAGAAATCAAAGGACAGGAAGATGGGTAGTTAGCAACGGTAACTCAGTTACTCAACGCAACCAGAGGCGAATACTAACTACCAAGATGGGCATTTGGTCACAGTAACTCAACTACTCAACGCAGCCAGAGGTGAAAACCAAATGCCAGGACAGGGATTCACGTCCAACAGCTCAGAACACTAACGCGTCGAGAGGCGGGGAGTGAATCCGACGATTACTCCGCTACCGCTCTATTTATAGTCGCGGTGACCTGTCGTGTCGGGACGTATCGGCACACTTCGTGGCGCGAACGTCAAGAAGCGCGCGCTGGCCAATCATGTGGCTGCATCGTGGTAGCGGGACCGGACGGCGGCTCTAGACTGAGATTCCAGATGGGAGACAAGTAGTATCCTTCCTCTCGATTGATATTATGTGGATTTTTTCGGATCTCTAGAGATTCGCGGATTTTCCTGGAATAAAAGAAGGGGCTCTTAGAAATAATATGGGTTTTTTCGAACAATATGGAATGACCGGTTTCTTGGCAGTGTTCTGCAACTGCAGAATGGGAGAAAAGACCTGATCGAATGCATCTTTGATGCTCTTGAATCCGAGTTTTGACGGAACGACCAGTTTCGCCAATATACACATGTCCACATGAACAAGGAATAGAATAGACACCACAGGAAGATAGGGGCGGTAATGGGTCCTTAGGAGAGGGTAGATATTGTGAGATTTTCTTGGGTGGTCGAAAAGTAGTCCTGATACCTTCTTTGCGAAGAATTTTGCCAATCCTATCAGTGACGCTTCGAATATACGGAAGAAAAGCCACAGGAGTATTACCCGAAGATTCTGAATTTGTCGTCCTAGGGTGTAAAGGGGGATGTAGATGTCGGTGTGTAATATTTTGAATTGTGGACTTGGAGTAACCGTTGGCGACAAGGGTTTTTTGCAGATGGCCAAGTTCTTCTCTAAGGTTGTCGGGTTCAGAAATCGAAATGGCCCGATGGATGAGAGAGTTGATCACAGAATTCTTTTGGGCAGGATGGTGGTGTGATGAAGCATGTAGGTAACGATTCGTGTGAGTCTTTTTTCTATAAACAGAGTGACCCAATCGGCCATTGGGCTTGGAGGTGACTAACACATCGAGAAAGGGAAGGGACCGATTATTTTCTACTTCCATTGTGAATTTTATACTCGGATGTTGTGAGTTAAGATGATCTAGGAAGGGAGAAAGGGTATGTTGACCATGGGGCCAGATGATAAATGTATCATCAACGTAGCGGAACCAGACTTTTGGTTTTAAGGGGTAAGATTCTAGGGCTAAAGACTCAAAGGCTTCCATGAAAATGTCAGCAATGACAGGGGAAAGGGGAGAACCCATTGGTGTTCCAGATATTTGTTTGTAGAAATTGCCTCTAAAAGAAAAATATGTTGAAAGGAGGCATTTTTCTGCAAGATCTGCCAAAACCAAAGACTTGTTATCATTGGTCAAGTGATCTCGCAGAACAACTAGAGAGTCATGTATGGGGATATTGGTAAATAGGGATGATACATCGAAACTGACGAGAATGTCTTGGGGATCGACCGTGAGGGAGGAGATTAAGGTGATGAAATGTGTGGAATTTCGGACATAAGAAGAGGTACGACCAGTATAGGTCTTAAACTGATTCGACAAGTACTTTGCGAGTTTGTAGGTAGGAGAGTTAATCGTAGTCACAATGGGACGAAGAGGTACGTTGTCTTTATGGATTTTGGGAAGACCGTAAATTCTGGGGCAGATGGAGTTTTTCGGAACTATGGACTTCTTAACATCATCGGAAAGATCGGATTGTTTGATGGCATGGGAAATTTCGCGTTCGACTCTAGGAGTGGGGTCTCGAGAAATTGTATTATAACAGGATGTATCCCTAAGTAAGTCGTTTACTTTCTCTATGTAGGAAGGAGTATCCAGGATGACTGTGGCATTACCTTTGTCTGCAGGAAGGATTATTATCTCAGAAAGAGAACGGAGATTTTTGAGAGCTATGAATTCCTCACGAGATATATTGGAAGTAGGGATTTTGGCTGTATCAAGACATTTAGCGACGTCAAAGCGGATACGGTCGGCTGGAATTTTGGGAATTGTGCGGAGTGCCGCTTCCACATTTGAAACTATTTCTTCGGTAGGAATTCTGGAAGGAGTGATAGCAAAATTAAGACCTTTAGATAGAAGACTGCTTTCTGCACTTGTTAATTGGTGAGAAGAAAGATTAACGACGGTGTTAGTAAGAGGTGAATGAGAAGTAGAAGTGGTGGAATGTGATTTTTTCTTAGATACAAGGGATTGGAATTTCTTTTTGTGAGTTTCGTTGCTTAGAAGAAGGATTTTATCGGCTTGATGATAGGAAATGAGGTCTAACAGTCATTCCATATTGTTCGAAAAAACCCATATTATTTCTAAGAGCCCCTTCTTTTATTCCAGAAAAATCCGCGAATCTCTAGAGATCCGAAAAAATCCACATAATATCAATCGAGAGGAAGGATACTACTTGTCTCCCATCTGGAATCTCAGTCTAGAGCCACCGTCCGGTCCCGCTACCACGATGCAGCCACATGATTGGCCAGCGCGCGCTTCTTGACGTTCGCGCCACGAAGTGTGCCGATACGTCCCGACACGACAGGTCACCGCGACTATAAATAGAGCGGTAGCGGAGTAATCGTCGGATTCACTCCCCGCCTCTCGACGCGTTAGTGTTCTGAGCTGTTGGACGTGAATCCCTGTCCTGGCATTTGGTTTTCACCTCTGGCTGCGTTGAGTAGTTGAGTTACTGTGACCAAATGCCCATCTTGGTAGTTAGTATTCGCCTCTGGTTGCGTTGAGTAACTGAGTTACCGTTGCTAACTACCCATCTTCCTGTCCTTTGATTTCTTTTCTTTCTTTCTTTTTCCTTTTTCTTTGTCTCCTGAAGAAGCTACATACAATTGTAGCGAAACGTCGAGATGAACCCACTTTTGGGTCACTCACAAATGACACGGTCCAAACCCGGAAGACGAATAAACTATAATTCTGACTCTGGCCGTGGAAGCCTACGATTTCATTTCAATTTAAATCATTTTGAGTTTTAGTCAAACATAAATCGGTGACATATTGTAATCTGAGACCGATCTTAATGACAAAAATTACATCTGGTAAAATGTGAATATTTTTATATTATTATTATTATGCATAAAAACTGGAAGCTTTTGAGATGTGGCTTTTTAGGAGAATTTTAAAGATACCATGGACCGATCATATTACGAACGAAATGGTGTTGCATAGAATGGGAAGAAGCAGAGAACTTTTGACCACCATTAAAAGGCGAAAGACAGCATATTTGGGGCACATACTTAGAAATGATAAGTACGAGTTGTTGCAGCTGATTATGAAGGAAAAATTCGAAGAAAAAGGGGGCCTGGTAGACGACAAATATCCTGGCTGAAAAACATTCGCGACTGGACCGGGTTAAACACACAGACGCTCTTAAGAAAAGCAGAAGATAGAGACGACTTTGCAATGGTTATAGCCAACCTTCATTGGTGGACACGGCACTAGAAGAAAAAGAATTATTATTATAATTAACTCTGTAGATCTAATACCTCCCCCATTTCGCCTACATTAGAAAAGAGCGTCGATTTCTATTTTACCCTATACCCTATAGTATGTATTTATCACATAGTGATTTTTCTCGTTGCATGTGCTTGTTTATATTAAATCTAAAAATATATTTCGAATCGTAATTTTTAATATTATAAAATTTTACAGGTGCTTGGAATGTAGACGGAAGGACTCCAAGCATTTGGGATAACATGACACACGAAAACCCCGCGTTTACTCCGGACAGAAGCAATGGTGATGTTGCATGTCTATCTTACTACAAATATAAGGAAGATGTTCAAATTCTAAAAGCTATGGGTGTTAAGCATTATAGATTTTCCATTTCATGGTCCAGAATTCTTCCTACTGGTAAGTTAATATATAAGACTAATAAAATAATTGCTTGTTTTTTTTTCAACAAATAAAATCATGCATTTGTTAGCTTTAATTATTAACAAACCATCTAGCGCGTGAAGGAACAATGTACTTACTACATTAAATGAATAACACCCTGAATCATCTGCAATATACGGATGAATTAATTTTAATAGTCTTTATAACATATTATATCCAAAAAAGATTAAACTAAATTAAAACACGAATTAGACTGGTTTGGAAAAAAAGTTAAGACAACATTGATAAACAAAAAATACTCAGAATATATTTAAAGGAGAGTATTTAATTAATTTTAGAAAATGCAAGGATGTAAAGATGAACGCAAAGACAAGTGATGCAGATAAAACTTAAAATCAGATATGAATGAATTAGACCAGCAGGTATGCATAAAAAAAGAGAAACTGGTAAAGTTAGACAGAAATTTGCAGCTCACATTATTCATCATCAGCTATCATCACAATAGAGAGAAGAAAGGTGGATGAAAAATAACGGCAAAAATACAAAAAAAATTAAAAAAAAATAATAAAAACTGAGATACGGTAGAGTGACGATATTTTAAAAAATAGATTGGAATAAGATGGACGACCAAAGGAATAAAGAAGCTCATGTGCCAAAATGGATAAAATAAGGTCACATGTTTTTTATTTATAAAACTCTATAATGCTAAAAATCTGGTTTCACACAAGTATGTTATTGAAAATAGCAGGAGCATATTCAAAGCCTCCGTGGGAAGTTGTAGATATTCATCATGAACCGTGTACCAAAAATCATTCAATGAAATTGTTCTGAATAATAATTACATGTTTGTGTCTAATGTGATTTTTAAAAATGATTTCTAGATCTGATTTGATATATTTTTAGGATTCTGCAAAAAGTTTTTTCAGAAATGTAATATTCAAAAGCTGTTTGTAGATTATTGCGATGTTATACCAATCCAACAAATGTTTTATTTTAAAACATTTCTGTATCTCTGAGACTATTCGGTGACTAAGAAACTTACTTAATAATTAAAAGCTTTTGGTTTCTCTCTTACCCAAACAAGTAATCCAAAACAATCCAATTTTTTTTAAAAGACGGTTATCTTGTTAACATTGAAACATATTTTCTGTTTTTCTTGTAGTGACAGGTTTAATTGTTAAGTTTTTCAACATGTCTGCTAAAAATTTTAAATGTAAATTAAAAGGAATATCTGTCAAAAAAGCTTGTAATTCTGTTTATAGTATAAAAATCTCAAAGTCTTAACCCGTGACAACCATTCCACTTTTGGTATGGTGTAGTAGTCTTTTATAATTGCTACCATAATCTTTACATAATATTGAGAACATTCGAGATTGTAGTAGTCGTGAGTTAACAAAATAAATTATTTTTGCCGCCTCATTAAGAACCAATTTTAGATTTGGCTGCATTTTCTTTAGCAAGAGTGATTGTCTATACAGGATGCAATGAGTGGAATTAAAATTTGGCCCTTTCATTTTATTCGTGATACTGCTTTTGCTGTTATATCCGTCATCTCCTTAGTTAGCTTCATTGGTACAAATGTTATTTTAATCATTTTAATCGTTTTCTTAAAAAAATATGCGAATATTGTTAAAATTTTCTTCACCGGTTATTTTAGTAAGCAGCGATGAACACATAAGCAAAATCTTCTTCGAGGAAATATTTATATGGATATCGAACAATTACTACTGTAGCAAGATATTCAGTTCAGCGGCATCAGTCTTCTTATCCAACTTTAAGACGAAGTTATTTAGTATTTAGAAGCTGTGCAACCTGTTTTTGTTTTATGTATCCTACGAGATCCCAATCCGATGCAAAACTGTATCATCAGAAAACGGTAGCCTAGAAAGATATTTTGCAGAGTTTTCATCGAGAATACATCATTTTATGTCTACGTTACAAAAAACCCATACCAGTACAAAAAAACAAATAAATAAAATTGGTGATAGAGATGGTAAACTGATTATCGCTGAATTGGATAAAATAGACAGATAAAAAGAATACATTGAGAAACTACACTGCACTAAAAAATTAACGCACACTTTCAAAATTCTTATTCTGAGCTGTAATGAAAAATTTTTTGTTTGTTATTTTCTGCTTTATGGTTGTTTTAGAACATCTTAAATAAAAAAACTTTTCTTTTTTTTTAAAATATATATTGAAATTAACAATATAACATCATAAATCTAAACATCTAAACATAAGACTGATCTAAACAAGCTAACATTATAAATTAATAACGAAATTGAAATTTTTAAAGTTGAAAAAAATACTAGTACCGTGTACTAGTATCTAGTATTGCATCCTCTGGCATTTATTACTGCTTGACAACGATCTCTCATACTGAGAATAATCGTTATGATTTCCGCTTGTTCAATTTGATCCCAAATTTGAACCATCCGCAAAAACAGTTTAGCTAATGTGTTTGGTGCATTAGGTAGTTGTTGTAGTCGTCTGCCTATGATGTCTCAAACATGTCCTATTGGGTTGAGGTCAGGTCTTCTCGCAGGCCAATCCATGGCAGGAATTCCAACCTCCTGACGATACTGCTGCACAATTCTTGTTGTATGTGGCCTGGCATTATCTTGCATACGCATGAAATTATCCCCAATAAATGGTGCAAATGGCACGACATGCTTTTCTAAAATATCTGTTATATACCTCTGCGATGTAAGCCGACCGCGATCTATTTTAACTAATTCCGTACGAGCCTCTAAATTAATCCCACCCCACACCATTATCGAGCCGTCGCCATACTGTACAGTCCCTACGGTGTTACACTATGCGTAGCGTTCCCCAGGCCTTCTATACACTCGGTTTCTCCTGTCATCAGAAAAAAGACAGTACCTGGATTCATCGGTGAACAATATTTTTTCCCAATGGTCATTATTCCAATCAACATGTTCACGAGCAAAATGCAATCTTTGCCTTCTATGGTCTCTGGTCAATAATGGGCTAATTAGTGCCCTTCCAGGGTGTAGGTCGTTTTCGGCAAGTCTTCTTCTAATCGTATTTTGGCTGATTCTAAAGTTATAACGATCCAAAAATTCATTTTGTAGAGAAGTACTGGTAACAAACCTTTGTCTCAGTGTACGAAGTGTCAAAAACCGGTCTTGATTAGGAGTTGTAACCCTTCTACGGTCTTGAACGGGTCTTCTCGAGGTACTTCCAGTAACAGAAAAACGTGTAACATTCTTGAAATGGTTGACTGGGTGACGTTAAAACGTTCAGCGAGTTCTACTTGAGTGTATCCTTCTTCGCGAAGAGTAACGATTCTAAAACAGGCACTTTCTGATAAATTTTGATTTTCTTGCTGTTGCTGGTTTATTTCAAAGAAAAAACACTTAATAAACTTGAAAAACCCCTTTAAACGTTCAGCACAACGCAATCAAACCCAACTAAATTCGAAATAAAATGAAGCACAATTAGCATGTTTTTAATTTTTTTGCAAAAAATGGTAAAAACATCTGAGTTTTTTACTGTTCTTTCGATCAATTTTACAATATACCAGGGGTAACAATAATATATTAGCACAAAAGTCGAAACATTAAAATTATTTGATTTACCAGGGTTTTTAAAATTATGCGTTAATTTTGGAGTGTAGTATATTTAATGATGAAAGACTTAATCTTAAAATTAAAGAAGTAGTGATAGAACCTTATATAACTATGAACGAAATTAAACGAGCAAAAAGATTAGATAAGACAAGAAAAGCGACGGGGCCGGATGAACTGCCAAGTGAAATAATAAAACTCTTGGAAAGTTCAGGTAAAAGTTCTCTACTTAACCCTTACAATAAAATTTATGAAACTGACTATATATCAACGGATTAGTTGCTATCGACGACATCTAAAAAAGCGAATGCGAAAAGATGTAGTGACTACCTAACAAGCAACTTGATGAGCCATGTTTTAAAAATATTTCTTTGAATTCTTTACTCAAGGATGTGTCAAAAAATAGAAGTACAACTTGGTGACCCGCAGTTGGGGTTCCGCAATAACCTTGAAACCATAAAAGCACTATTTAGTATTTAGGTTATTAGTATAAGTGATGGTCTTAAATGGTCACTTAAAACTGGCCATCAATTTGACTACTCAAATGTCAGTGTTCTACAGCAAGAAAATAATTATAAAAAAAGATTGTTTTTGGAAATGTGTCATATAAATAGAGAAAACTATGCAGTAAATTACAAGGCAGACATGGGACAGTTGAGCAATGTCTACTGTAATATTCTTGGTATGTCCAAATAATTTTTCTGTTAACAATTATATTTTAAATCACCCTGTATATTTTTAATGTGTAATTTTATTGTATTTTAATTGTTTCTTGGTTGTTTTTGTTTGCTCTGTTTTTATATTGAATTACTAGTGACCTAGGTGCTTTTAACCAATACTGTCAGTACTGTTTTGAACAAATTATGTTCAACAACTTGTTTAAATACTTTCCACTCTAAATCTGTAAGTGAGTCATTGTTTATTCTAAACTGATTTTTATATAACTTTTAATCATATTTTAGTTGTCTCCTGATGAAGCTGACAAAAAATCAGCGAAATATAGAGGATTAAAAGAAAAAAGAGTTTTTTTTAAATAATAACAGACCGCATACCCGATATTCCAACACAATAAATTGTTATTTACGTTTCGGTCGATAATCTTACCAGTTTTGCTATATATGTATATATATATATATATATATATATATATATATATATATATATATATATATATATATATTGTTATGCTATTTAAATTGTATTCTATTGCTTATTTAGAAAAGATCCTGTCTATATTTATTAAATGATCTAATCTCCAATTAATCACAATAAATCAGCATTAATTAATTACAATCTCAGGCTATTTAACTTGTACTATTTACCTTTGATCGTGGATTCAAAATATTTTCCAATTGGCTTCCTAATTGGGATAGGTAATATGACCTGAATAAAATACACAGAATTTCAACTGAACTATATGTGAGATGTCCTTTATTTTAATGAAATTTTATATAACAATCAATCCTGTAATATTTGCAATATAATACTTTAAATATATATGAGAAGTTGTTTTCTATCATGGACCCAAATGTTATTTTACATTGATTTTTAATATGTGTTATAACTAAGCTCTCTTTATAATTTTTTTCTTTAAATGATCGCAAAATTAACTGTCTCTATTATTTATTCAATTTATTTAATTAATAAATGAAAACCACACTCCTGCTCTAATGAAAATTGACTGACCTTTCGTTCTCTGCCGTTGTAATTCTATGGCCACGCCATAAAAAAAAACCTTTCTCTGCTTCTGCTCCTATTGTGGTCCAGATGACGTACACCTTTCTCCTATCTGTCCTTGTATCTGCAACCCAACAACTCGTGTAATTCTATGCAGCCTCCTTTTGAGCGAATCTCCGCGCCTGTTTATAACTTCAAATGTTTCCGGCTTCGTCTGATATTAATATTCTTATACCCTTTGGTTTTTCTATCTCTCTGTACCCCGTTCCTTACACTGATCAGCTTTTACACAGCAAATAAACACACCCGGTAAATTACGTCTTCGGGACTTCAAACAAACACAAACCACAAAGCTCCTTCCTTCTTGGGCGACGAAAACTGACTAACTCTTTTCCTCTCTCCTATCTCATAGCCAAAACCACTACCTCCTTGCATTCAAAAATTGACCAATAAAAATCATCCACCTCTGTGACGTATATCGTTACCAACCAACTCTCTCTATAAAACGTCATTCGGGTAATTCCAGAAAACAACATTCTTTAATTATTCTAACTAAATCTATCTGCTTTACAAATATTTCTTACTAATAGCTACAAACGATACCTGTTTCTCAATTCAATGTCTTTTGTTAATAAACTTTTACCGATATAATCTTTCGGGGAGAAAAACCACCGCAAATCCCGGTCTATTGTTTAAACACTGTCTATATACACTTTATTTCCGGGTAAATCCATGCCACAATAACCGACTTATTTAAATTTCTTATCGATAATATTTGAAAGTCTTGTCTCTGAGGCCTAATGAACAATTCTTCGAACAACTTAAAATACATATTTTGTCTTATACAGGATGTTTGAAAATTTATATGCCCGTGTCTTTATGAAATATCAATAATTTTAATTTTTATTTAAGTAATAAAATTTGTATATCGGTTTTTTATTGCTAATGGACATTCAAAAGTACAACAATATATATATATATATATATATATATATATATATATATATATATATATATATATATATATCTATTAAATTTATACATTAACGTATTATTAACCCTTTAACGCTAGATTTAGCAGTTTATTTTTCTTCTTCGGTAACTTTAGTTTTATAGGTTTCCCTTCAATAGATGTATTCATTTTGTTGTGGCTAAGAGCGCAGCCTTAACAAAGAATTTGCGGGGTACCGGGACTCCGTGAAGCACACATGGAAAAACGCTGCTCTACATATTTTTAATAGTTTCTTTTTGGGAACTGCATCGGTTAACACCTTTATTCGAAGTCTGATAAGTCTGTTAATATTATATCAAAATACTATTAATAATGTTAACGCATTGAAACACTTAGAAGCACTTGTAAATACATTAGATTTTATGTTTTTGAACAGATAAATATTTTATATTCTTGTAAGTTTGATGCAGATAATAAAAAAAGAAATAAAATAAATATAATAAACAATTTAAATTACAAATGGAATATGTTAGTACTTTCTATATTTAATTTATCTAACAATATTATTTGATTACACTTGAGAGATATGCAGTATCTGGCATATTGTTTAAATAATTTATAGCGATGTCTAATGTGTAGGTATATGTGTTTATGTGTGAGCGAGTGCCTGTACATGCGCATGTGCGTCTGAGTATGCGTGTGTCTTCTACTTCAGTCTATTTGCATCCACTTCTAGACAAATGCGTCTCCATAGTTCGGCAATCTTGAAGTGTTTTAAATGATAAAATCTTCATGACTTTGTACAAAACCCATTTCCAATAGAAGAATTTGTTATGCGATTGATGCATTTTCTAGTACTTTCTCTTTTCTTTGTTGCTGTTTATGCACAATATTTATCAATGAATTTTTAGGTTACCCAGACCAAATTAATGAAGCAGGAATAACATACTATCGAAACCTTATTAACGAACTCAGAGACAATGGTATAGAACCCTTAGTAACCATATCCCATTGGGACCTACCTCTAACTCTTGAAAAGCTGGGGGGTTTTCAGAACCCAGACATCCAAAATTGGTTCCCTAATTACGCCAGAGTACTCTTTCAGAACTTCGGAGAACAAGTTAAGTATTGGATCACTTTTAATGAACCGAGGCAGACTTGTATGGGAGGATACGGCTACGGGTACTATCCACCCGCTGTTCATTCGGAGGGACTTCTTGAATATAGCTGTGCTCATAATTTGCTTAGGGCTCATGCTAGAGCCTGGCATGTATATGATAAAGAATTTAGACCTAGTCAGAACGGTACGTATATTTATTTTTTGTAACAATTCTTTTAAATTATATTCTTTTAATTTATTTTAATTACAATATGTATTCCTTTAAGGAAAAATATCTATTGTTGTTGATACAAGCGCCTACGTGCCAGCTTCTGATAGCCAAGAAGATAAAATTGCTGCAGATACAAAGTTCCAGTTCGAGGTAAATTAAAATAAAAAAATATATTATTATTATGGATTAATAGTTCTTTTCTGTTCAAAACATGAACGAGATTATGAAAAGTTTGTTCTATGCTACGTCAATCCTCTATTTGTATCCACATAAGTTGTGTGGTTATATTATTTATAGTTCTAATTGTGGCTAAAGCATAATGCAGCCATGATTTATATGAAGGCGCTAAAATAACGAAGCCATTGTTTAGTATCTATCTATACTGCGTTTCAAACGTTAAAATCAGTGTGGTTGTATATTGCAAGCAGGTTTGCCATATTAAGCCAATTCTGTAAATTATCATAAATAGATCCTCGTTTTTTATTCCATTTATAATGTTAAAGTTTAAAACTACTTTTTTCCATTGCTAATGTTAAAGTGTTGCTATAACAACTGTTTTGAGTAGATAAAGTATCACTTTAACCGCAAGGGTAGATAAAGTGACACTTTAACAGCAAGAGTAGATAAAATGTTTTAACTTTTTTTTATTCAATAAAATTTACAAATTCAAACACATTAAGGATTAAAAACAACTAAAATTTTACAATTAACATTATTAGAAATATCTATTTTTGGAGCATCACAACTTGTACTCGTTTGCTTAAACACTTGATTCGAGGTACTGGATTGATTTTCTGTGACATTTGTTGACAGAGTAATTCATATCCCTAGCAACGGAGCAACACAATTGCGATTTTTGTGCTAAAAATTACAATTTTCTTTGAAATTCTATTTTTCACCTGAACTTGAAGTCTTGCTATAGAAAAAAATGTTGTATTGCACACGACGATAAAATCGCATTATCTTCTCGCGCATAAATAAAATATTTTTAAATTATAAATTAAACATAATAGCTTACGTTACTGTTCATCAGCTTCGTTCCTGTCACTACATGTAAAATCGCTGTCACTCTCTGTCCTACTAATTTCTATAATAGTTGGTTGAATATCATCATCCATCAGGTTGCGTGTCTCCACATGTCCATTTTTTCTCCTATTACGTATTTTGCATAATTTTTACATTTTTCTTGGACAATTAGTAAGTACACTTCCGTAATTAAATTCCTAATTTCTTTTTTAAAAGTATTGTTTTTTGCCGCAATATATCTTTTTACGTCGCCTCATACCAACTCTATGGGGTTGAGCTTACAGTGATAGGGCGGAAGACGGAGAATTTTCAAATTGTGTTGTACAATATCTTCAATTATATTATATCGATCGTGATTTGCCCTATAACTGTTGACAACTTTTAACAGTTCTGTTTTTAATTAATTTTCTTTAAAAAATATATCTTACGATAGAAGCCATGTTTTCTGTTAATTTTCTGCTATGATAAGGAGCATTATACATCATCACAACTGCTTCTGCTAGCAAATTAGGAATTAGGTTATGCTTAAATTAAATTTCGCAGAGTGGACCATACATTTCGGCATGGTAATCTTGGGGGATTTTCTTTGTCAGAAAGGTCAGTTCTGCTCCATTCACAAAGCCATTTTTACCTTCTACAAGTAGGAAGACAAAGCGAGTACCACGAGCTGCACGAGTTTTTAAGCCTGTAGCTAGGCCACGAGCAAATGCATCTTTATACAATTTAATTTACGTGCCTATCCATTCTATTTGTGATGTTTTTATGTCAAAACTCCCAGCACAAAAAAGATCTGACAAAATACAGGAACTTAACTCCAAAATAAATAGTTCCTTTTGGTGACGTAAAAATCATCCAAAAGTAATAAAAGGTCATCAGCACCTAATTGAATTTATTAAAAAGTTTTACAGAAATGACATTCTTCTCTCCTATAATTGTAACATTGGAATACTGGTCAAGTTTTCATCGACTGGTGATATCCCTGAAGATTGGTTAAAGTGCGAATTCATAATACTATCAAAAAAACAACGTCCGAAAAACTGTAGCGATTATAGAATGATAAGCCTTATGAGCCACACTTTGAAAATATTTCTACGCATCATCCACAGTAGAATCAGAGATAAATGTGAAGAAGACCAGGATGAAACACAATTTGGCTTCAGAAATGGACTGAGAACTCGGGACGCCCTCTTTGCACTAAATGTATTACTGCGGAAATGTCGAGATCAAAGGAAAGACGTCTTTGCTGTATTTATTGACTATGAAAAGGCCTTTGATCGAGTACAGCATCACAAATTAATTACAATATTAAAAGATAAAGGAGTTAATAGTCAAGGCATACGATTCATAGAAAAGTTATACTGGCGTCAAACAGCGACAGCTTGCATAAACGGAAAATCAACAAAAATATGTTAAATACAAAGAGGTGTCAGACATAGAATATTTAAAGAAGCGCTGCATAATTTGGAATGGGGCGTGAAAGTTAATGGAATTCTGATAAATACAATCAGATATGCCAACGATACAGTTATTTTAAGTTTAATTGCTATCGACGTATCTTCATCTTTCCTCACTAGAGGATTCTAGTTGCATACTCTGATAGTTATTTTTATGTAATTGCCAGAGTAATCGGTGCGTTTTGATTTGGTTTGAGTCTTCTTACAAACTCCTTCTGATGACGGGTAGACCCAGAAACACGTGTCAGGGAGTGGTAAGAGACTCAAATTAAATCGTAACACAACATTCTTCGTATATTTATCGTCCCTACTCGACGCAATGAGTACAAAATTGATGGTAATTTATATGGGTAAATTGTTGGTACATAGTGAAATATTTATTCTCAGTACCGCTCTGAATAGCTTGTTTAAGCTTGGGTATACAGTTTACTTTAATTGCTATCGACGTATCTTCATCTTTTCTCACTAGAGGACTCTAGTTGCATACTCTGATAGTTATTTTTATGTAATTGCCAGAGTAATCGGTGCGTTTTGATTTGGTTTGAGTCTTCTTACAAACTCCTTCTGATGACGGGTAGACCCAGAAACACGTGTCAGGGAGTGGTAAGAGACTCAAATTAAATCGAAACGCAACATTCTTCGTATATTTTAAGTGATGACATGAGTGGGACTACAATGTCTTTTAAATGCCATTGATAGAGTGTGAAGAGAGTTTGGCCTAAACATAAACTGTTCAAAAACAAAACACATGGTGTTTAGCCGTTTAGCACATCAAGATGCCCGATTATATGTTGATGGTCATATAATTCAAAGAGTGTCCAGTTTTAATTATCTTGGTTGCCATATTACTGAACAACTGGCTCCAGATCAAGAGATAAAATGTAGAATCGAGATAGCCCGCACGACATATTTAAAAATGAGGTCATTCTTCTGTAATGATAACTTCAACTTCAAAAGCACATGGTTAAATGCTACACTTGGTCAGTCCTTTTATACGGTGTCTAAGCATGAACATTAAAAATATCCACCATTAATCGTCTGGAGGCCTTTGAAATGTGGCTGCACAGACGTATACTAAAAATTCTATGGACGGCTATGCTGATAAATGTGGCAGTCCTTGAGAGAGAAAATGCTGCTAGCGAGCTGCTTGATAACATCAAATGTAGAAAGATGGCCTATTTTGGACACGTAATAAGGGGAGACCGATATAATATTCTTCAACTTATTATGATGGGCAAAATGAGGCTAATATAAGCGAAAAGATACTTCTTTTTTTCTATTCGAAAAACCAAGGATTTGGTCAGTGATATAAGGATCGGGCAGGCAATAAGAAACTTATTTATACAGAAAATAAATGAAATAGAAAAATAGACTTTTAGAAGCAGGTTGTTTAAATTTAAAAACGTAAATCTTTAAATTGTGTCGACGTTTAAATGCTTGAAGAAATGAATTGAATATGATGTACATTTATAATATTCACTATACTTAAAACATCCACGTCTACACCCCATTAATAAACTATAAGCCCACAGTCTACTAGTAGGACAGCTTATAGAAATAGTATTATGCCTCGGAAGAGCATTTCAGCTCGTATGATCAATGACGTCTAACGCAACAAAGAGGACAATGTAATATCATTAAACACGAGAGAGAAACAAATACTCGTAATTAAAAAACTAATAGACAAAACTATAGATATACAAAAATATGAGGTGAAATTAAGTTAGATAATTTTTCGGTATTGCGAAAGAAACCGGAAGAAGAAGTGGTGCTGCTAATACTTTATAAAATTTATATAACAAGTACAAGGAGGCTAATACGATCAATCGCCTAAAGCTATTTGAGACTAGAGATGGCCTCAAGCCTTAAGAGGATGGTAGAATATAAAAAAAATTAAGAACTACACTAAATTCTTTTTACATAGCTACTCTGTCCTAGCAACGTTAGGAGACAAGAGGAGTGAAACAAGTAGGTAAAATTCAGGTTTTTAACTTTTTTTTCTTTAAAAAAAAATACTTTATAGTTCTGCACAGAAATACCGTAAAATCCATATCATAATTACAAGACAATATGAAATAAAACATATGCTTTTGCAAGGAGAATAAACAATGATCACTGGGGACGTTTTTCAAAAGAAATGAAATATTATTTGATGGCCTTTAAAACATATTTATATTTAAAAGACAAAAGCAAAGAGGTGAAGAAACTAATACATCTGAAGCACATAGAAAATGATACATTGATTGACTGTCTAGCACAGATATATACAGAGGAATAACAAATGACGTTAGAACCAAAAAGATCAAAAATCAGACAAACGAAGAAATCAATATAAAACAGGAAGTTCAGAAACACTTAAAAAGCTAAAGAATAGAAAAACTGTAGGCAAAGGTGGAAAACCAAGTGAACTGCTAAAATATTGTGGATCAGAAATGATAAAACCAATTAATTTGTTAAATATCACCCTGCAACTTAAAACTAAAATTCTGCAGGAACCAACAGAACACAAGATAAATTTGGAAAATAAACCATTAACGTTTCCTTACTGGAAGATAGTGTACAGATAAAGAAGTATTCATCTTAAAATAAATTGGGGAGAAGTACTTGAAATTTAATATACAGTACTTTGCAGATAAAACTACCCACCTTAAATAACTTTTGAACCTCTAATTTTTTGTAAAAACGCAAAAACACGTCAATTAATTTTTGAAGGGGGAGACATTATATCATATTTAAGGTTGCTGGGAAATGCACCCTCTCACCCCCTGTATCAACCCTTTATTTTTTAAAATTACTTCCCCCTTTTTTTATTTTATATTTAGATTCTCCTTTTTGTACTGATTTCAAAAATGTATAATACCTTTGACTTGAAGTGATGTTTATGAGATAGATAATTTTCCTGTTAACAAGATAGTATCTCTCTCACGTTAATTGACTGTAACAAAATAGGTTGTAGCATAATTTAAACTTTTTAAATATTTAACCGTACTATCTGTAGTACCTTCAAAAACCATGAAACAAAAAAATTCACTTTTTGCGATAGTTTTGCGATATAAATGCCCTATATAAGCTTTTAATTTTTGAATAATTGATGGATTCGACCGTTACTTGATGGAAATTCATTTTATGTAACAATAAAACACTGAAAACTTTGTTTTCAAACTTCCACAAAATTTATTTTAAATCTTATCACTACAGCTGTTTCGGCTGATTGCCTTTCTCAAGTGATCTATTTTTGGCTTGGGTTTACAAATTTATAGTCTCTAATGAAATAGGTTGAGGAGGGGAGAACTGTTTGTCTCAAGTTGGTCATTCAGAATTATATCTGTGTTTTTTTAGTTTGTTGATTTCCATAGATTCTAACAAATATAGCTTAAGGCCTTTATTTTGAATGTGAAGAATTTTAAATTTGTCATTACAAGAATGATTATGATCTAGAAGGTGAAGTGCGTATGTCGAATCTGTTTTTCTATTCTTGAAAGCCCTTTAATGTTCTGTTATTCGTTTATCAAAGTTTCTACCAGTTTGACCGATGTAAGTCGCCACATTGAAGTTTGTACACACCACTATTTAAGTGTTTTTTATTTTGGCTCTTGTTATTTTTAATATATTTGCCTAGGTTATTATTTGTTCGGAAAGCTGGTGTTATTCCTTTTTTTTATGTGTTTGGCAATTTTTGTTGTTATTTTGCCTGTATATGTAATTGAGCAGAATGTACTGGGTTTTTTCTCTGGTGGTGGAAATACTAATTTCAGGGCTTTCTTGTGTACTTTTTGATCTAACATTTTATTAATTGTTTGTTCGTTGTATCTGTTGTTTACTGCTATTTGCTTAATTATATTTAATTCAATTCAAAATACAACTTTGAGACAGAAGTTTGTGGAAGTTTGAAAACAAAGTTTACAGTGTTTTATTGTTACATTTTAATTTTTGTATCTACCATATTTTTAGTGCATTATGACTTTAATTTAGCTTAGTAAAATACAAATACTTTTTTCTTTTTTCTCAGCACCTTCTAATAGTTTTGAGATTACTACATCTATTGAATTGTGATTTAACAGTTTTTGTAATATTTTTTTGTAGTTGGGATGGTACGCCAATCCCGTCCACTTCGGAGACTACCCCGATATTATGAAGAGCAGAGTAGCCGAACGCAGCAGAGGCGAAGGAAGGAGCCAATCGCGGCTACCAGAATTCACTGAGGAAGAGAAAGCTTTGCTTAAAGGGACAGCCGATTTCTTTGCTTTCAACACTTATTCTGCCAATTTGGTTCAGCACATGGATGATCCTCCAATCTATAATCCTCCTTCTAAATGGCAAGACATTGGGGTTAACGATTTTCAGCCTTCAGAATGGGCCAACAGTACTCAACCCAGTTGGTTTAAGGTATGGTGTGCATTCTGTTTTAGTTTCCAAGAGTTCTCTTACATATTAAACTAATTTATTTAAGTCTAACTTTGGATGACCATATTAATAATTTGTAATAATGATAGATTTAATATGTTTCTGTCCTTAATAGATTTCAAAAAGGCATTTGACTATGTAAATATAATAAGAAATTGCTGGAAGCTCCTGATACTATTGAAGTAGATGATGAAAATTTAAGAATAAGACAAAAAAGTTAATATCAGAATTAACGACTAAGTCTTCAACAATATTAACACACGACAAAAGACAATGCTATATTATCTTATTTATGTTCGAATAGTTATTAGAACCAACACAAACAGGGACTGCGGGAATAAAACTTTTGATATTCAAATATCAAAACAAAGTACTCATTGCTGACTTGGATGCATAGTTACGAATCATCTTAAGCCAATTAAGTAACACATGTTTCGAGTTCGGAACAAAGTTAAAAACTAGAAAAATACCAAGATGATAGTAACTAAGCACAAACACAATATTCTGTTGCCACTAATCATAAATATAGTTTACGATTTTTGTTAAAAATAAGCCACAACTATACTTTAAAATAAGTTTATTTGACATTTTGGTTTCCACTTCAAAATACCAAACATTCGTAAATTAAACAAATTTTGTTTTCTTACTTGGTAAAAAAATTCTTTTAATAATTTAATTTTATGTGGCTTATTTCTACTGACAGTTCAGACATATATTATACATTCTAAAGCAGATGACTTTTAAATGATATCGTCAATATTTTTGAGTTGCGTTCCTGGGACGACTTTATTGGACGATATTTCATTAAATGAAATCAACTTTTACTTGGATACCTTTTAGAAAAATCATAGCATGTGATTTGTGTTTAGAAAGATATATGCAATGATTACAGTAAAATTATCCCGTTAGTGATACTATAGCAAATCATACAAAACAAACCAGGAAAAAACCTTATGTACCATGGGACATGGTAAGTGTTTGGTCTTGGACTTTGCTATTGGAAGTAAACTAAATTACTTCCAATATTAACACCAAACTCTGTTTTTATATGTGTGCTATTTTAAAACACAAATGATCTATCCTCGATTTGTTAATAATGCATTTGGTTTAATGTAATATAGTTAGAGCCGCATTTGAAATCTATGTTCATTTTCCTATACGTGTTTACATATTTGAGATCTATCAAATTCACTATTTTTGATATATAGACCAAGGAAAATAAATTTTTTGGTTTTGTTCATTTTTAAAGTTTAAAACTCTGTGATTATTGTAAGATGTATTTTAAGATAATCACAGAGTTAAAATAAAATACATCTTACAATAATTAATTAGTAATAGACAGATAAAAACTTGCTATATTGGTTGTTGGTTTAAGTTTTAGATTTTTTTTAAATTTATATCGCATACTAAAAGTATTAATTGTTTTTATTCGTCTACATGTACTTAAAGGTTTTCCTATGTAAAGAAGGAGGTATCACGTTATTTCCCTATAAAATCATTGACTGTCTATTTTTGGTAAAAAATATAACAGAAAAAAATAGAAAAACGCATCAAACGACACATTGTCATAAAAAACATTTCACAATATAATTCCAGTTTTCTATGGCGCATGCTATTGTTGCCAACTATTAGGATTACCTGGACTTATCAACTTTTCCCCTGTTGTGAATGGAAATGTCAAATTTTTCCCCGCACTTTTTTCACTTATATCTTTTGCACGAGTTTTTTCACTTATATCTTTTGACTTTAAGCTACAAAGTGGTATTAAAAACAAGAAATATCAAAAATTGGACAATATCAAGTTCTTTTTCTGTGGTCTTCAATATAAAATTGATGTTTATTCACTGGTCTTGATATTTCACCCAACTGAAAATGTTCATATTCACAAGGTATTTTATAAATTATGCATTTATTTGCTATTGTTTTAAGTTTTTCTGATAAGCCCTTTATGCATGGTATTGTTATTTTCTTCGTAATATTTCTTGTGTATGTTTTAGAATACTGTTCTTAGTTGTTCTGTTCCATACGGGCTATTCATAAAAATTCCCTATTTATAAGCTCAGTTATGAACAGATAATAATTGATTAATAAAACAGATGTCAACAATTGTTGTTCATCCAAGAACGAATTTTTGTTAGAACAAGTAATTTTGGCTTAATTAATAAATAATTCAGCCAAAATTACTTATTCTCAAGAAAATTCGTCCTAAGAAGAAAAAAAATTGTTAACATATGTTAATCTGTGTATCTGATTATCCCCAGAACCACTTAAAATGGGATGCTACAACATTCACGAGAAATATTACAAGGAACATGACAATAAAGGAGTATCGGAACAACTTAAAAAAAAGGAACTATATTCACATTTAAAACAACAAACGCATTAAGATCTATTTGGTCTAAAATTAAACCTTCTTCTTCTTAGGGTGCCTGTCCGTTCCGAACGTTGGCGACCATTCTGGCTATGATGATTTTGTTGGTTGCTATACGAAATAGCTGTGTTGAGGTCTTTCTATACCATGCTCTCAGTTAGCAAGTCAGGATATTCTTCTTCGTCCTGGGGCTCTTTTTCCTTCAATTTTACCCTGCAAAATGCATTGGAGTAGCTTGTATCTGCCTTGATTTCTCATTATATGTCCCAAGTACTCCAGCTTACGGCTCTTCACGATGTTGACCAAATCCGCGGTTGTGTTCATCATCCGTAGTACTTCTTCATTGGTGACTTTGTCTGTCCATGGTATCTTCAGGATTCTTCTGTATAATCATAGCTCAAAAGCCTGAAGTTTTGATAGAGTTTCCGCCTTCAATGTCCACGTTTCTACTCCATATAGAAGTAATGAGTACACGTAACATTTAAGGAGCCTTATTTTTGTTTTCAGGGTGAGGTCATGGCTCTTGAACACAGAGCTCATAGTCGAGAATGCACTTTTGGTCTTTCCGATGCGACATTTAATCTCTTGGGTACTGTCCCATGGCTCATTGATTATAGTTCCCAAGTAATTGTATTGTGAGACACGTTTAATTCTCATTTGAATCACATACAGATTTCCTCCAGTTATGTTTTCCTTGTTTATGATCATTAGCTTGGTGTTGGTGGTGTTTATATCTAATGGATATATTCTACTTGTTTCCGTTATTCTGTTGATTAAGTTTTGCAGCCCTTCTATGGTATTGGAAAACACTATTGTATCATCTGTATACCTCAGGTTATTGAACTTGACTTATAAATTAAACCTAACCATGAACAACAAAGAACAATGAATTGTATTTATAAAATTCCTTGTGAATGCGAACATTTTTATTAAGATAAAACATACATCAAGACTATCGAATGTTAGAATAAGTCAACATCAATCTAATATCAAAAATAAGGAATTTGATAGATCTGAAATATGTAAACACGCATGGGAAAAACAGATGGTAAAAAGATAAAAATCAAAGAAACAGCTCTAGTTATGCGATTTGCGTCGCAAATTACTCGGCAGAATGCAGTGTGATCTGGTTAACGATATTTATTAAAAAAGGAAATAAAAAAAATGTATCACTATTAGTAAGTCAATAACATATCGAAAACATATCATGTATGATTTTAAATATCATGAATATAAAATCAGAGTTTGGTGTTTATTTAACGGTACCGTCTCTCATTCGGTATATTATTTGTTTCTACCTGGTTCACATTATACATTATGTTGAACATTTAAATTGTAATACCATTTTGTTTATATAATTCTTTTATGTTTTATGCCTTCATGAGCCACTTATTGTTTAAAGTATTCTATATTTTTATATTCTTTAACTTTATTTAATGCCTTTAATTTTTTATCTATAACTTTCAGTTTCCTATGTTTAGTGTTAAACTGATATTAGCATAATGTATGCATTCTTTTGGTAACTTCTAGTATTAATATAATAAAAACTATTTGTATTATTTAATATTTATCAATTTCAGATTGCTCCATGGACAATGAGGATTCTTTTGAATTGGATAAAAGACCACTACGAAAATCCTGAAATTCTTATTACTGAAAATGGTTTATGTACCGATGATGACAACAAAAGGATCAACTATATTAGAGTAAATATTCCTTGCTATTTAAATCATCAGACGAATTATATTTTTGATAAGTAGTTTTTATGTATTCACATCTGAACTTTTTTTGTTCTTTTATTTATTTTTGTGCGCCTTATTGTTCATATTATGCCAGAGGGTTAGAAAATAGTTTCTAGAATATTACTATTAACATAACCAAAAATATTTTTTGTTAAACTTTTACATAGCTCTTTTAAAACAACACGATTATTTTAACATAAAAAAGTTTTTTGTTGTAAGTTTTGCATTTTCTTGAAATAAATACTCTAATTTACAAATAACTTGTCTACTCAAATCAATTTTTGAAGTAATTTTTTCTTCAAATGAAGACATTTCAAAACTTCTCCTTAGTTCTTTTATAAAGGCAAATTGGCCGTTTTTCTTTGACGTCACCTCCTGCTCTAATGGAATATTATAATTCGATCTTTTCCGTGGACCATCTGTGCTTCTTTTTCAAATTGACTAATTATCCCGGATTATTTCAACCACTCTGTTTTCTGCAGTTCGACTAATATAGCTGTTCCATTTTCTTTTTATTTCTTGCACCCATATATTAATGCTGTTTATCCTTTGTAGGTCCTCTAGTCTTTGTTCTGCCTAGTGGTATTTTTCGGGTTATACTTCTTAAGATTAATATTTCATTTGTCTTCAAATATCTTCTTGTGGTGCTTGTGTCTGGTCTTGTTTCTGCGGTATCTGTCATGGCAGGTCAGATTACATATAACTTTTGTTTCCATTTTCAATGTTCGTTTCTACATATTGTGTAGTTAAGGTATCCCGCTGTTCTGCTTGCTTTTGCCACTTGGTCTCTTACTTCCTCTTTAATGTTATTGCCTCTTAATAAGTGTATTTCCAGATATCTAAATTTCATTACCCGTTCCATTATTTGCTTTTTAATCTCTCAAGTTTTCACCTTTTCCTTGTTTCCTTTGATATCATTAAGCTTTTCGTTTTATATGATAAAATTTTCATGCAAATTCCTTGGCTTTAGTAACTGGTGTAGCATTTGTTGTAAATCATCTTCATTCTCTGCTATCAGAACTCCGTAGTCGGCGTAGTGTATTATCTTGATTTGTTTTTACTTGTTTTACGTCCTTGTCCAATATGAGATTAAACATAAGTGGGCTCAATAAATCCCCTTGTCTGATTTCAGTTGTAATGTCTATCGGTTTATTCGTTTCTGTTTGAACTTTGGTTGTCTTTCTTGCGTATAAGTACATATATTCTCTATTATTTTTATGATATCAAATGGTATTGGTTTGTTGTATAGCAGGTATATAACATCTGGTAGTCTTACTGTCTCAAAAGCCTTTTCCAAGTCTACAAAACATAAGTAGGCTGATTTATTGTATTCTATAGATTTCTCTGGTATTTACCTGACTACGAAGACATCATTACATGATCTTCCGCTGCGGAAACCTTGTTGTTCGTTTGATCCACTAAGCTTATTTATTTATAATTTTAAGTTAGTGTAGTATTAATGTCATTTAATTATTTTATGTTAGAGTTTAGAATTTTATGTTATTTATAGAATCAATGAATCAACCTCTAGTTAGGTAATATTACGATAAATTAAGTTGACTGTACTGTAGTGTATACATGTATTGTTAATAATTACTATCTTGTAGTAGTATTCTATTTGTACTTCTAGCTTTGTCCCATAGTGTTTTATCAACAATTTTTCGGATGTAATTTTTTTTTCTGATGTTTCTAATATCTCTTTTGTCTCCTCTGTGTCAGGTCGTGTTTTTGCCGCATATGTCATTATTGGTCTGATGACTGTCTTGTAAATTCTACCTTTCATTACTTTACTGATATTTTTATTTCTCCATATTGTTTTATTTAAGCAACATGCGGCTCTGTTTGCTCTATTCACTAAATCTTCCACTTCTGTTTCGAGCTTTCCGTTGCGTTTTGTATTTTTTTGAGAAAATTACAGAAAGGTACAGGAAACATATATATGCCGGTTTGTTGTATTTTAATGATTTCTGTTGCACTCGCCTCATTATAAATATAGCTTCGGTATATACTATCTTTTCGACCTAAAACGTGTTGTTCTTCCGCTAGTTTTATAATTTCATTCAGGTTATTTGTTATCTGATATTATCCGGTATAGCTAAGAACTGACTGTACCCACTATTTGTGGATGTTCAAGATGATCAAGAAAATTTCCCGATGGTATTTGTTTAAAACAGAATATGTTTTCGGATTGTAGTTTTTTGAAGTGTTCGCTTTTTCTTCTTATTTTGTATATGCCTAGTATATCCCACGTTCATTTTCTAGATCTACAAATGGTGATTTGGTAATAACAATTGGCAATGTCACTTCTGTGATATCTGTAAGTTTTCTGCTTACCAGTTTTTTGTCCTTCCTAAATTCTTGATTGGAGCTGAACGATTGTATATCAGTGTGAAATTGTTGACCTCTGATCTTCATTACCTGATGTATTCTAATTGTTTTAAGACAAGGGGTTTTGAGATTTAAAAAGCCGCGCTTGACGCCATGGTACTAGTCATATCTGGAAGACATACGCCACCTAGAAACTCCACTCTATCGGGGACTAGGATCCCCTTACGGACTAGCCTTCTAAGTGTCTAAAGAAATTAATGTATGCACATATTTACACAAAATAAATATGATATGTACATGTCTTTATTCCGAATTAAAATTTTTTAGGATTATCTTAGCTACATTAGAGATGCCATGGTAGAAGATGGAGTTAAAGTAATTGGATATACCGTGTGGAGTATAATGGATAATTTTGAATGGCAATTAGGATACACGTAAGTTTACAGTAGAACATCTTGAAAAAAATTCGAAAATTACTGTAAGTCCTGTCTAAGGTGTATTCCTTTGTTTTGCTTAATTTGTTAAATTTTTAAGAAAAACAACCAACTTTAGTAAATATGGTATTTTTATTTTAGACAAAAATATGGGCTTTACGAAGTAGATTTTAATGATCCCAATAGACCGAGGACAGCAAGACCTTCAGCTGAATTCTACACCAAAGTTTGCAAAACCAGGTGTCTTACTGACAATTGCATAGACTAGAATATTAATTTTGATACTTAATAAAAAATAAAAAACTATCTTGTAAAATATTATCTTACTTATTTATTTATATATTATTATAAAACGTTTTCCATATTTAACAAAAACTTTTAGAGTAAAATCGTTAAAGTTTTCTTCAAAGGCAGATTATCTACATGAACTCATTTAAGTTCGATGTATGTGATATGGTTCTAATACTAGTATACACCAGAAACCAAATTATTTCTATTACAATGAAAACTTTTTCATGACGAAAACGAATGTTGTGCAGTTAACCCTAGGATAACCCAGTTAACCCAGAATGTTTTTTCATAGCAAATTTTTTCATATGATTTTGAATATAATTAGTTATGACACAATGTACTCCTTCATTATATATAATACACACAAAATGAAGTAATAACTTAGTGGTATGTAATGAATCAACGACAATTTCATCTCAAGTATGACAACAATGTATTTATTCATTATTTTTAATAGGAATTATCCACAATTTCAGTTTATAAATAAACTTTTTTTGAGCTGAAATTATGATTTTTTCCCAGTAACGGTAATAAATATTATTAAAACCTTTCCACAGAATAGCTCCAGAAAAACAGCACATTTTTAGTTTAATTATAGATGGTAAATTAAGACTTTAAAACCATCTCTAATAGCATACTCTTAGTTTTAAATAATTTATATAAATCTATATTTAAATGGTAATAACCACTAATAAAAAAAAAAATAAAAATGACTTACCTAAAAACTTCTGGGCGTGCTAAAAAAGAATTAACAAAAGAGGTTACTAAAAAGTACATTGATAGTTTATCGAGAAAATTATTCATAAATAATGCAGATAATATTGCAAATTACTTTATAAATGGGAACAATTTATTTAAATTTGACATTGATATTTAAGCAGCGTTTACGTAAATAAGAAAAAGAATATAAAATATGCTACAGAATATAATAAATGGATTAAAAAATTAAATATCGTAGATATGCAAAAATTACTTTAAGTACAAAAAATGTTAAAATATAACAAAAAAAAGAAGTAACAACCAAAAACGGACAAAAGATTGCTATAGAAGTAGATAATCAACCTTACTCCGTGGACATGTTAACTTTCCATACGAAAACTCAATTCCCAAAATTTTAAAATTGAATGACCCCCACTCCCTTCCTGTTCCTGAAAGGCTCACTTGACGCGATATTTATTTGTGAAATATGACATTTTCATATAAGCTATGGTAATTGACGTAAAATGTGACTTTGTACAAAGTATTTAATATCAAAATGTCACACTAGTAGCTTCATCAGTTCTAAGCTATACTGACGGTAGGAATAATCTAAGATATAGCCTTATTATTTTTTGTCGCGCGATGGTTTTTGTTGCATACGGATTTGCTAAAAACGATATATTAATATTAATACTAACATTATTCTAGAAGTTATAGCTAGAAGACTCATAAACTCGTCATATTACCAGTAAGTATAGAAGCTTTACGGATGTATACCCCGTCCCAAACCCTTCTTTCAATGCGTTATAGTTGCTCCAATTCTCTCTAACGCATTAAGCTAGAAGTGACAGAAAAAAACGTAAGTCAGTGATTATTATACATAGAACTTAGAAAATTAGGTATCGTTTACGGGTATTCGCATATTAACCCTTTAAGGCGCAAGTTTATTATGATGAACTTTTTTAAAAGTTATTTCAGATAATAGTTTTGAATACTACAGTTAGCACATCAGTTACTAGATTTTGAATATATTTTTGTTTTTTCTATGAAAAAATAGGTGGTCAACCGTTGTATCAGAGTTCAATCAAGGAATAATTTTCATGCTAGTTTCTCTGGTACATAGGGTGTACCAAATAATAAAAAGTGTATCAATAATAGGTATAGGACTTAAAATAATACAAAAATACTGCACAATATTGTAATAAACAAACAAAAATATAATAATAAAAATAATAGTTCAGTCACTTGAATGATATGGTTTAAAACAATCCAAGCACAAAGCCACTTTACAGTCTACGCACTTTATATCACTGCGTTTCTGTAATCCTGTTTTTGAGCACTGCTGGCATCGTCTTCGCGTGGTTTTCTGAGGCAAGTGACCAACATTTTGAAAATACTCCATGTTAAATGGTCTCCCAATTTTTTTTCTCGCAGAAAAATCTTTTCTAAGACTGGTAGCCAATTTAGATCTATATTCAAGGTGAGATATTGCTTTTTTTCTACTGTTACTTTGCCTAAGGGATTCTTTATAAAGTATATAAAAATTTACTATGGATGCATCAAAAAGGTAATAAAATAACTTCATCCACCATCGACGACTTTTCCAAGCTACTGAGTATGTCTGCATTCGTTGGTCAAACCGATCAACACCTCCCATATACATATTGTGGTCTACGATGGCTTGAGGACAGCGGATGTTTTCTCGTTCTCCAGTTTTTGATGTTCTCAAAACAAAACCAGTTTCTGCATAATTATGCATATTGCTGCATACGGTCACAGATTTTAAGCCACGATCCTTCCACTTACTTATAGTAATATCATTGCAGACAACTCCATCAATTTCACCCATTTTCATTTTTCTGTCATCTACTAAATGTGCTTTTGGAAAATATTTTCGTGTTTGTCTTACTGTTCCACAACCAAAATGACCTAGTTCTGATAACTTATTCATAAGTGGAAGTGTGGTAAAAAAATTGTCAAAGTACAAGCAGTGACCCCTTTTCTCCAAAACTTTAATTAAATTCAGTATAACTCTTTCCCCTAGAGTATGTTCGTTAGTCCGTTCAGGTTCTCTACCTTGATATACCTCAAAATTGATGAGGTAACCTGTTTCAGCACATGCCATTGCCCAAATTTTTATACCCCTCTTTAAGGGTTTCATTGGCATGTACTGTTTCAAAGTAGTCCTTCCTTTAAAGGCAACCATACTTTCATCAATTGAAATATTTCTGCTCGGAGAAAAAGATTCCATAAAGGTTTTTTTTTTAATTTTTGAATAAGAGATCTCACTTTGTCCAACTTGTCAAATTCCCGAGTTCCTCTGGCTGGCATTTGTTGGTTATCATTCAAATGGATTTATCTTAATATTTTAAGAAATCTCTTTAAAGGGAAAATATTAGTAATCCTTTCATTATGGAAATTTGGATCTGCAGACCAGTATTTTTGGATTGAAGGTAAACTATTAAATCCCATTAGAATTAAAATTCCTAGGAAAGCTTTCAATTCTTCTAAGGACAAACCTTAATTTTTGTTGTCTTGGACAGCATATAAATTTGACTGTTCTACAATGTATTGTAGTAAGGTGTCATTGAAAAAAACATTAAAAAAACTTACTGGGTCTTCAAAAGACGGTATCACTTTCGAATTCTTGAATTCTGCATAATTACAATTTTTAAATTCAGTGGGTATTCTTGGTTCTTTAGACCACCCCTTAAAATGATTGGTAACATCGAAAGTTGCTTCATCTTCACTTGATGATGAAGCATTCATATTTTTGTTTTGAGAGGGTTTTTCGGGCTGGTAATCTCTGTCTGCTACAGAATCATCTGAATCCTCGTATTCTAAACAGTCGTAAATTGTAGAATTTTTACGTTTTCTACGTAGGGGCGTGTAGTTAGTTACTATGTCTATTTTGGCTGTACCACTTCCAGACGGAGTAGACGGCAGTGTAGACGAACTTCTGCTAGATCTTTCTGATGGTGTGTCAGGTTCTACTACATCCTCAGCATCGGAGTCCCCTTCAATCTCGGAATGTTCAGCTTGATCATCCGTTATTTCATGTAATATTTTGGCTAACTGTTCAGTTGTAAGGCCCTTCTTCCAATACTGTATATCAGAATAGTTTTCTGACATCTGAAAAAAAAAATGCATGTTGAGGTATTGTGGAAAATATTTGCTGAGCGCAAATAGATTGGTTCATAATGTATGACGAAAATGTACAAAAATGACCAACACAACATATATGCAACCAATTTAGCATATTTGTGATGGTTATAAATATTTTTATTTTAGAGGAAAGTTTGAGGTTACATTTTTATAAAATATCATATTGAAAATAATTTTCAATTTTATTTACTTTTGATATATATTTTTTATTCTGAAACTACTGTATAGTATCCTTATATTGGTAATAAAAAACACTTACCTTTTATAGCATTCCTCAATGGTCAAATTTTAAAGAAAAAATAACAAAACAAATTCAGCCTCGTGCTAATTGCAAAAAAGAAGCACCCTAGAATCTACTGGTACAAATGTTGTACCGCTACAATGTTTACAAATGGAGTAAATAGTTATAAATAAATAGTTCCGATATCAGAGTCATCTATGCATTATTTATTAAAATACATGTATAGATGTAAATGAGTAGAACTCTGCTTTGTACTACTACATTTACTACATTTACTCTGGCGAAATGTGTGGTACAAGGGTAATACCAGAGATAATTAAAGGGTTAAAGCGAATTCTATTTACGGCTGTATAATTGGTTCTTCTTCTTCTTCTAGTTCCATGACCGTTATCGATCGTTGGATATCATGTTGGCTACCATATTCGCTATCGTGACTATATTGGCAGCAGCTCTAAATAACGATGTAGTTGGTTGGAGTTTAAAATTCGCTCCGAGGGTTAACAAAGTGTCAAAGCAAAATTGACTAACCTGCTCTTGGTGGTGATTGCTTGAAATTTTATCAGGACGCTTTTGTGCATGGTTAATGAACATATTCATTGTACCATGGATGTTGATAATATATATATATATATATATATATATATATATATATATATATATATATATATATATATATATATAACCTTACTTTCGCAGATTAGGTATATTAATAAATCTTTATTAACGACAAAAATATTTTTGTTGAATTATGAATGTCACTATAAATAAATAACTAAATAATTCTAAAAATTGTATCCGGATATTAACACTACAAAATAAAATATTTAAGTTTAAAAAAATAATCCCATAAGACTCAATACTAAAACATCCTTACAAATCTGACAGCGAGACCCACGGAGCGAATACGCTAAATAGATATCCAATCAATGATGCACATAAATATAATTTGACGCAGATGGTTTCGATCGTGACAGTTACAGTACTTTCACAACGTCAACTGATAAAATTATAATTGTCATTCCAGGTTATTATTTTACCTACAGTGAAAATTAAATTTTGTATTTATTGTCATAAAAATATTTTAAATATTCCGAGATATACCGAGAACGCACAAAGACTAATATTAAAATTATTAAATTATTTTCAATTAGAAAAAGAGGCTGGGACAACTTTATTATCAGATTCTGTCATTCGCGAATCAGATTGTGAATTCACGAATGATATTGAGGAAATATCTTAAACTTATACCGTTATGGATATTTATATGTATAAAAAACGGTTCTTTTCAAAACCACGCCATTTTCTTGAAATGTAAGATATAATTGATACCAGCCACATATCTACTGTAATCATTGATTTTAATGAATCAGATTCTGAATCGGATTGTGGATTATTTGAAATATAATATTTATTTTTGTTATTTATAAAAAAGAAGGTAAACTTATATTGGTTATCTTGTTTTTAACTAAACTCCATTAACATTATTTCATCTGGTAGAATAACTCAAAAATCAACTGCTTCACTATTTAAACTATATCTACTATTTAATGATAAACCTTTACAAAATTAAACTATTGGCTGCCACAGAAACTTATCGGAAAATTACTTATCCAAATATGACTGATTTTAATCGATGTTATTTTACCACAGGAATGTTTGATTTGATGCCTTGCAATTGCCAGTAAATTTTTTCACCTCGCAGTCAACTTTTAAAAGATTCTAGGAGAAAGCTTTATTTTAAATAAACAAACATTCTAATTTCATAGTAAATTTATTTCAAATCCTTTATAAAAGGTATATAATAAAATGCCCAAACGGGCTATCACAAATATATTACAAAACGTTTTCGGATTGTTAAATTCACCATCAGTGTTAACCTGAAAGTAAATAATCACTTTAATTAAAAAGAACGTTGAATTTAAAATGTTGACTAAGGTTAAAGAAAATTGTGGTTAATCCTTACGAGGTATACATATAAAACATGACCATATTTCTGTTTCCTGTTATCATAATTACTAGATCAACGGCATAGACCTGAACTTCCACCCCCTGTGCGTCAAACTGCAAACCAAGTCATCCACTAGAAGTACCACAGGAAAGAAGAAAAAACTTCCCCTGTGGGCACTCCTTAGCTGTTTTGGTTAAAATCTCTTCTTGTAGGACTACTAGAATCAGCCTATTTTTTAGCATTTGCCTTGTTCCAGTTGCGGATATACCTTTTGATGCTACTGCATCATAAAGATAATTTTGTAGTGCATTAGTAAATGCTCCTTCTATTTTTAGAAAGGCGGTTACTTAAGTACTAAAACTTCAAAAGAAGTTTTTAAAAGGAAATTAAGAACAATTAGTCTTCCTAGGGAAGACAAAATTGTGATAAAAGCTGTCAAAATGTGGGGTGAAGTGGATATTATAGATATTACTACGTGAAGTAATTTCCCTGTTCCATTTATGCTTAGAAATATTACAATTCCAAGTATATCGAATACTTGGAATTTTTCTGAGTAATTACCATTCTTATCAACAAAACAGGACCCATTTCACCAATTACTACCCAAAATATCAATATCCAAACTCCTGAACCGTAAATTAGTGTTTTATCAACCTAGCGAGTAGGCGGGTTATAGAAATAAATTCTAGGCAAACGGTAATTTGCAAACAATTTTGTATTTTGTATAATTTTGTAGCGAGGTTCCTGCAACCTCTACCGCTTCTCGCATTTCGACCGCCATTGTTTTCTGTCCATCCATTCGTCTTCTTTGATGGCTCTATCTCTCATTATGTGTCATACATTTTCTTTTCGGGCAACTCAATCAAGGCCTACCTCTACTTCTTCTTCTTTTTTGTTGTGGTATATAATTTAAAGCTTTCTTTGGCTATCTATTTTCATTCATTCGCTTCACGTGACCATACCACACTAGTTGTCTCGTTTCAATTCTGTCTGCACTGAAATATACAGTATTTGTCCTCCTTCTAATATCTTCATTCCTGATATGATCTTTTTTGGATACGCCACACGCTCTCCTTAGAAAATCCATTTCTACTACTTATATTATTTTTCTATGTTTTTTCGTGATCTGCAAATTTCTGCCTATAATTCCTTGTTTATAAATAAGGAATTTTCAACAATCGATCGAATAGAACAGAACAACTTAGAACAAGATCCTACAGCATACACAAGGAATAAAACGAGGAAAATAACAATAGCGTACATAAAAGGATTATCAGAAAAACTTAAAAGGATAGGAAATAAATTCAACATTTCACAAAACAACAAACACGTTGAGATCTATTTTGTCTAAAACCAAACCTAACAATGAACAAGAAAGGACAAAGAATTGTATTTATAAAATACCTTGTGAATGCGATCAGTTTTATTTAGGTGAAACATCAAGACCATTAAATGTTAGAATAAGTGAACATCAATCTTATATTAAAAATAAAGAATTTGATAGATCTCAAATATGTAAACATGCATGGGATAATGAACATAGGGTTCAATGGCATAATTCAAATGTAGTCCAAAAAACGGATGGTAAAAAAAGAAAAAATCAAAGAAGTGGTTTTAATTATGCTAAATAAGGCCAATTGTGTCGCAAATTTCCTCTGCAGAATGTAGTAGGATCTGGTTACCAATATTGAAAGAGGAAGTTATTAATAAGAAAGATGGATTGGTCAAAGACGATAGAATGACCACCACGATTGCTAGAGCTAGCTCCTTTAGATTTCTTTCTACGGATATCTAAAGTCAACTATCTATAAAACACAACCTCGAAATTTGAAAGATTTAAAGGGAAGAACAACAGCTGCGTATATGGAAATTCAGCTTAAAGTTTTTTAAAATGTTAGTAGTTTGAGATTAGGCTTTATCACTGTTTATCACTGTCTTAGTGCAAAATATTATGTCTTTAAGTATCCTTATGGTTTAGCTTGATTTTTACAAAAGTACTAATAATAAATATATTGTATGTGATTTTTTAAGATGCTAGTTGAACGACCTTTAAAATGAGATATCACTCAATCCCCCTTCTATTAAAGATTTTAGTTTTTATGTCCTATGGTCTAATTTCCTAATTGTTTTCTAATTAAACTAAAATAAAAATATTTTAATAAACTAATAAATTTTTTTATTGATATTATTTTGTTATTATTATCAGTAAAATGTTATTCATACGTCAATAATCAGTACCAGATAGATTAACAAAAAATTTGTACTTATGTTTGAATGCTTTTGCAGGTGTTTAATAATTTTGTTAGAACTTGATAGATTATGATGATATTTATAGTGCTAGTGTTGATTATTGGTGCAAGGTAATTTTTAAAATTTTTATGCTGATATGACTAGAAAATAAAAAATGGCTTCAGAGTTATCGTTATTGCATATTTACTTATTTTACTTACGAGAATTGCTTTATAATTTTGTGGCCTAAAATAAGGAAGTGGTAAATTCGAAGAAATCGTACTTACCATTATGTAGAAAATACTTTAAATTGTATGTAAGTTGAGTTCGACAATAAAGCCGACTCTCAAATAAGGGTGTAGATAAAATGTTATGTTTTACCCTTGTTTTCCCATCATGTCATCATTTCATGATATCCTCGTTAGCCTACTGCCATTACGTCTGTTATTTAAGAACATTTTTTCGCTGTTGTCATCTATAAATTTAAATATTATGTTTCTTTTTCTTTTAGTTCCAATTCCGCTAAAGAAGGTTGGCTATAATCATAGCAAATTCGTCTCTGTCTTATGCCTTTCTTAAAAAAAAAAGTGTTTGTGTGTTAAACTTGGTAACTTGGTCCAGTCGCGAATGTTTTTTAGCCAGGATATTTTTCGTCTACTACCAGGATCCCTTTTTCCTTCGATTAAATATATATATATATATAATATATATATATATATATATATATATATATATATATATATATATATACCCGATATTTAGGCAGCACACGCCCTTCCGGTAGGGATCTATGAAGGAGTATCACCGAGACGCAAGCCTTTATCTCTTACCGTACTGGTCCACCATAGGCTGATTAGGCACCAGCATATTCTAGTCTAAGCCGCAAATTCATTTAGAATTTTAAACTGTTGCGATAACCTCTTTGTTTTCTGTACAACGAGCTGGGAATCGGACTCAAATTCGCTGAACCACTCCCAGTGAAGCGAATGATAATTTAGCCGCTCAGCCAGCTTGGCTATCTTACCGACTATTCCTTCGATTTTACCCTTTATAATTAGCTACACCAACTCGTATTTCTTATTTTTAAGTATGTGCCCCAAATATGATTATTTTCTTTCTTCTTTTAATGGTGGTCAAAACTTCTCTCTCTTTTCATTCTGTGCAACGACATTTCGTTCATAATATGATCGGCCCAAGGTATTTTTTAAATTCTAAAAAGCCACATCTTAAAAGCTTATAGAGTGGATATAACATTTTACCATCAGATATACGATTTGCTGAATGAGTCTTTGGTTTATTCAGAAATTTCCTCCTCTTCAAAAAGGCTGCTCTTGAATGCTCGTCTTGATCGGATTCTGATCTCGGAAATTCGTTTCGTTTTTATTTTCTTTATGTTTATTGTTAAACCAAACTGTTTCCCAGTATCATAAATTGTGTTTAGTAGCGTCTGCAGGTCTTATTTATATTATCACAATATATCTTCTTTTCTTCTGTACAGTTTTCAAGTGCTTATATAAAAACCCTTCGTAGTGTATTACATTAAATAGTAATGGTAAAAGAATAGAGCGTTCTCACAAGAATGCACTTTTGGCCTTTCCGATGCGACATTTAATCTCTTGGGTATTGTCCCACGACTCATTGATTATAGTTCCCAAGTAATTGTATTGTGAGACACGTTCAATTCTCATTTGGTTCACATACAGATTTGCTCCAGTTATGTTTTGCTTGCTGATGATCATTAGCTTGGTTTTGCGGATGTTTATATCCAGTCCATATGTTCTACTTGTTTCCGTCATTCTGTTCATTAAGTTTTGCAGCCCTTCTATGGTATTAGAAAACAGTATTGTATCATCTGCATACCGCAGGTTATTGAGCTTGACTTCATTTATTGAGATGCCTTCATCAATATCTTTTAGGGCCTCTTCAAAAATGTGCTCCGAGTACAGATTGAATATCAGTGGTGAAATTATGTACCCCTGTCTCACTTCCCTTAAGATTTTGACCTGATCTATATATTCCTCATGTATTCGGAGTACCGCTGATTGATTCCAATACAGATTAGCTATAATTTTTAAGTCTTTTCCATCAATCCTCTTCAGCACTTCCATCATTTGTTCATGCTGACTCTATCAAAAGCCTTTTTGTAGTCAATCAGGCATGTAAAAACATTACAGCTGACATCTCTAAATTTCTGAAACAAGATCTGCACGCTAATTAAAGCTTCCCTCGTACCAACGGCGTTCACAAATCCAAACTGATTGGGCGCAATTTGTTCCTCGCATTTCCGGTAAATTCTTTTGTGGATCACCTTCAGCAGATGGCTCATTAGGCTTATTGTCCTATAATCTTCACATACTTTTGCTCCTGGTTTTTTGGGCAATGGTACGAACTCCGATTTGAGCCACTCTACTAGTATTTTTCCTGCATTGTATATGTCATTAAATATATCAGTTATTATTTTTATTTGTCTGTATCTAATATAGCTTCAGCAGTTCTGCAGGAATTTCATCAAGTCCCGGTGTCTTTCCGTCCTTCATTTGTCTGGTGGCTGCTGTTATTTCTTCTGGTAGGGTTTCGGGACCTGAATTTTGTTCAACGGTGGGTTCTTGTATTGTTCTAAGGTCATGAAAAAGTTTCACCAAGTATGCTTCCCATACTTTTAGGCCATATAGGATACATTGCGTGATTAAAATGCGTAGTTATTTACTAATGTTAGTGTGGATGCGACCTCTGAATTCCTTACCAAAAAGAGCAGGGATCAAAATCATGACTTCTGAACTTTCGTCTGCACTCGATAGAACGCAGGTGTCGTCCAGGAATGCCACATTCATTATTATTAAGGCAGCATTCAGTTTTGGTCATGTTGTAAGCTCGTTGGTCATCAATCGCAGCTAAGCTATATTTAGCGCGAGAAAGAGATTATTTGAGCCAAGATTTCAACAAAATTAAAAAAAGATTTTTTAATTTCTGGCCCTGTTATTGTTCACTGGAATGGTAAGCTAGAGGACCTAAGTTCTACGAAACATGTGGATTTCCTTCCTGTTGTTGTATTAAATGCCTATTTAAATTTTTGCAGGCATGGGGTGTTGTTCATCTCGTCACTGCTCTATGTTTCGATATTACTGCATCTAATAGAGGACCGAAGTCTAAAACATGTGCCATTCTTGTGCATAAGTTGCGAAAGGTCTTACTTTTTTTTAGCCTGTTGCTACCATATTTTGGAACCCATAGTTGAATCTGAGTTTGATAAAGTTATGAGTAGTACATCATCTGGCCCCCTTTTTCGTCTACTTTAAGTTCCATCTTCTATCGAAGGTTGGAAATTATCATGGTTATGGGGACCCCGTTGACTTCCGCTCTAAATAGTTCTGCACTACTGCATTTAAACCATTCCCCACGTTCTTAAGCCACGATATTTTTCTTCTTCCCACATTTCACTTTCCTCGAATTTTGTCTTGCATAATAAACTTCCCCCAAATAAGTATTTTCAAAAGATTCCAAGACAGCTGAGCAACCATAGAGAAAAGTACTTTTTAACCGGCTGACTCAGATTCTGCTGTTGAATCTATATATGACGTATGTTGTTCAAAATTAACATACTAGACCTCGGCATTATAGATATGCTTGTATTTTTACCATCGGAATATCAAATTCACACTTTTACTTCAATAAAACTTTTATCTTCAATATTAATATAAATAAATTATGTGGAATTTTTAGTTTTTCCTAATTCGACTTCTGTTCTCCGCCAGAACACTAAGTGATTTATTTTTATTTAGGAATTATATGTATTTCCTTTTTAGTTTTGCTGAAGATGTTAGCAATAAGAAATTTCCATCTGATTTTCTTTTCGGAGTTGCAACTGCTGCCTTTCAAATTGAAGGTAAGATAAATAAAATTATATAATTAAAAATGTTTTGTACATTTGCTAAAGGGGATTGATCTGTCAAAAGGGTTATAGGTACACCTTTACCTTTTACAAGCCAGGATAAAGAAATAAGAACTTCTGGTAAGACCGGCAACTTACCAAAAAAAGCGAACTACGATTGCCTAGTAAAGTCACATTGTTTTGAGTGTTTCGACTCTCGGAACTCCAAGAGATATGGTTTCCACCTTTGACTAGAAAGGATACGGCCTTAAAGGCGTTCAGACATAATCCCACGGATGGTAGCTTCGCACCATTACCCGCTCGAGTAAGTGCGTCAAGCAAATGTCCGAACCTGTGGTTCGGACTATATTCTATATTCACGGATATACGACTATTTTAAATTCGCTTTAAGGTGTCGACTTAAATGGTCCAATGTGCTGAATTGTACAATAGTAAATTCTCCCCATTTTTAAAATACTGTTATGACAGATATACACCTTAGATTTAAATATGAAGTTATGATCTAAATATAGAATTGATAGTTTATAGAATAGTTGTAATTCAGATTTTAATGTATACTCGTATAATTACTCTCATTGACTTTAGTATTGTAAACAAGTTGGTTTTTGAATTAAGTGATTTAAACAAAGTGTAACAATACTTAAGTGATTAAATAGCTTAATTTATTTAGTCGAACATTCAATTAGTATTAAAAAAACAAAAAAACTTACTCTTACTCTTATTCTCCTTATCATCATTACAAACAAATACACTACACTAAACTCCCTCTTAACGGACACGTCTCTTCACCGGACACCTCTATAATGACGGTTTTTAAAACAAAAATCAGTCGGCGATTTATGAAACTATGTAAATTTTCGTTACTTTTTAATATCTGTAATTACTCGGTACTTTAACTATCAATAGCCGCCATGTTATACCCGCTACTTTCGGAACTTTTAAGAGTATATCCACTCAAAGCAAACCAAAAACTAACAAAGTGGAATACTAGATTCCTTTTCTGGTTTCTGAACCTTCTGCCAATTTCTTTTTATTTATATTAAAAATAATATATTTCTTTTTATTACCGTTGTAGTACCTAGTAATAAAGTAATAAAGATACCCGGCTCGCCTCTTTGGTGTTTACATTTCACCGAAATCCAACCCAAATGGCCGATGAACACATTTTAACTTCAGAGAGGTCATTGTATTTATTTGTAGAAGCGTTTACATAATTTTTTTTTGTTATTTTCGGATTAATTTTCACAATAAATTTTGCGTCTATCCGAACATCTATTAACTGAAATAATTTTAGTTTATATGTCATAGTAACAGAAGATCCTTTTTTATGGAATAATAATTAGACCAATTTACTTTCATACTTCTACTTGTACAGTAAAATATTCGTTGTAGCAATAATTCCAAACAGTCGTATATTCGTGGAATAACCTATACAATTATTGTATTGGCCCTGCGACGAAAGATCGTTGCGGACATGCAACCAAGAAATGCATAAAAATCAGCGTACCTTCCAATAGTTAGCACGCTAGTCTTAATCTTGATACTGTTAAGACCTATTTTGGCTAAGGAGTCCACTTCAAGAAACTTCTGCTTTTTTATTTCTCATCTATACCAAACCTTATCAAACTACAAGAAGAAAGAAAAAAATAGACAAAGTCAGATCGACTTAAAGCTATTTTAGATCGTGTCGAACCAGCACAGTGTTCCAATAGACCACCGACGGATAGGAGTGAATAGAAGCACGACCGGACTTAGAATTACTCCTCAATCAGTGGACGAGCTGAAGCACTTCGTCGCCAAATTAGTCGTTGGAAATAAATTAAGGGGACTTTTATTCCGCAGACCAGGGCTAGTCGAAGAGTCAACACTCTGCAGTCCTATACGTCGAGGAGTTTAAACTCAGTTACACTCCAACGCTTGAGGAGCCGGCATCTCTGTTGATATTCAAGGTATCTGCGGTGCGTAGAATACTAGCAAATATTTCATGTAAGACAAATATGTAATACATATTATGTAATCAAGGGTAAAAAATTCGAACTGTTACAGTATTCTACACTACTGGTACCACATTGCTAACAACAGAGTTTCAAACCATCCTAGAACTACAAGAAATATGAGGGATGATCCAACTGTCGTCAATACATTTTTAGCGGTCTTTAGGTTTACTTAAAAATTATGATGGATTACATTGGGACTTTTATCCATGCTACAATTATCAACTCTGGACATATTGTTTATGAGTACATAATTTAAATTCCGGTGAAGCATACAAGTTCATGTGGCACGAGCATAAGGCCTCTAGTGGTCCTCAAGATTAGGGTCGCGCATAATGTATTTTATTAAAAATTATGATGCTGTTGGGCAAAGCAAGTGGTAACGACATCAGAAACACTTATAAAATGAAAAACATAATAAAGGGTAATTTCCAAAGGCAAAATAAATAGTTACCTTTCTTCTCTCTGAAACTATAACTGACTGTAAGAAAATATAATAGCTAGAATAGTCCGAGATAATTCGCATCATCAGAAGAAAAAGGTCGACTTAGACAGGGATGGAATTGAAGAAAAACAAATAATATTCCTAGATATAAGTAGAATACGAAGAAGAAGGACAAAGGACATTTGTGTAAACTTTTCATCTGATGAATATTATGTGTTATGTAACTATAGTTACTTTGAATAAAATATTGTAGAGCATCTACATTGTCACAGAAACAAATTCCTAAGTACCAAGAATAGAGATGGACAATAAATTAACCGAGGAAAACGTATCGCGTCTTCTAAACTTATTGTTAACCTTCATGAGAGCCGATTGAAAGTTTTACATATGAGAGTGATGTAGCAAAAATATAACACAATTAGTTTTAAGTATGATTAAAACAAAAGGATATTTGTTAATTTCTTGTTAAACTATATAATAGGTTTCACAGAAACGCTCATTATATTTTAAAATTTACCAGATTCATCGTAGCTTTATATGAAATAGAAAAAAATGTTTGCCTATTATAATTAAGCACAAATTTGTCGATTTTCCTTTGTTTAGTATTTAAGGTACTTGCTTAGCGAGTTCTGCTAATGTATATTGTGCAGTGTTACTCAGCAAATATTCCACTTTTGGTTTAATAGAATATATAATATTAATAAATATAAATTTCGGATAAATATTATTTTCCTTTTTATACGTAAATAGTAAGAAAGTGAAAAATGAATTCTATGAATACGATTGATGCATAAATAAATGACAACACTAATCCTTCTGCAAAGACGATTTGGTATAACAATAATGAATACTGTGATATTGAAGATGTAAGTAACAATCTAAATATTTGTATTGAAGTAGCCGATGACAACAAAAATAGTAGAGATGATATTTAACAGAAATAATATCATGGTCATCATCATCAAGGTCTTTCATTCCAGATAAAATGTTTGCGGCTCTCACTAGGATCTCGCAGATTCTCTTATTGCGGTGAATCAATCCGCATTCTTCTTATGCATTGAGTTTGTTGTATGACATGGCTTTCGTTACAATTTACTTTCACCCGATTTCGATCTGTACATAGTTCCCTTCAATTTCTCACTTTCAAGATTTTGGCATATCTTATAACTTGGCTCCAATCTATTTCTTAATGTTTTTTATTTTTTTTAGTTTTTGGCTTTTATCTGGTGACCTTCTCAATCAGCAGGTCATTTTCCTTCTCTTTTTATATTTCAGTCATCTCAATCGCTGCATTTTAATAGACTTAACTATATCATTTTCCTTCATTACGTCTCTTAGTTCATGATTTATTCTTTTTCTCATTTCCCCGTTTTTCATTTCATTGCTCTCATAATCTTCTAAAGATTTTCCTTTCGGGTATTATTAATTTTTCTTCATACTTATTTATGAGGTACATTGTTTGAGTATGTAACTACTGGTCTGATTACAACTCTGTATATTTTTAGTTTTGTTACTTCTTCACTTTTATTTTTGCTATTCACAATTACTCTCAAAATTTTAAATTGTTGAACTTTTTCAAAAGTGTAGTTTTCTATCTTGATTTATCTTGCCTTGTTATCTTTTTTTTCTAGAACAGAGTAAATTTTTTTTTGCTTCGTTAATTTCTAGACCTCTTTTCCGTGCTTTATTTGCCAGGATTATTGCTGTTTCTTTTAATCTTTTTTTGTCTCTTCCCATAAAAACTATGTCCTCTGTATATGCTACTATTTGTACTGAGGAGTGGGCTATGGTTCCTTTAATTCCGCTGGCCTTGAGTGTTCCTTCTACCGCTATGTTTAATAGTGTGCTTGACAGGGAATTGCCTGGTAGTACTCCTATTTCTATTGCAATTAAGTTTGTGCTACCTTATTCTGTTGTTATTTTAGTTCGAGCTAAACCCATAGTCATTTTTCTTAAGCTAATTGGTTTGTCGGAATATTTTGATTTTTCACTTCATTAAATAATTTACTTCTTCCAAGACAGCCTGAAATCTACAAGGAGGGCGTGGAGTTCTATGCTGTGTTCGTGATATTTTTCGATTGTTTGTGTAATTATCTGGACTGCGTCTGTAGTGGATCTGCCTTTCCTGAATCCTTACTGGTAATTCCCAATGTTTTCTCTGTGAATTCAGTGAGTTTTTGTCTAAAGGGCCTGTTCCTTTCTTAAATATTGGTATAATTCTACCTTCTGTGCAATCCTTAAATCTTTCTTCTCCTTTCCATATTATAACTATTAGGTTGTAGATGCCTGTTAATATTGTTTCCCTTCGGTTTTTAATTGTCTGGTTTAGAATTTTATCTGGATTATATGCTTTTTTATGTTAAATTTTTTAAGTGATGCGTAAATATTCATTATATGATTGTATCCCTATTTTATTATTTCTCATGTCTTTCATTGTACAATCTACTTTTTCAGGGCTCTCTTACCATCTATATAGTTCTGTGAAGTGTGTTTCCCATTATTTGTCAATTTTAACCACTGGTCTACATTTTCTTTATTGAGATTTTAGGTATCCAAAGAGTTTAGCGCTGTCGTTACTATTCTCTTCTAGGCCCTTTAATAATTCTTCTGTCACAGTTTTTTTTTTGGTTTTGCAATATTGTTCAGCTACTTTCTTTTTTTCTTTGTATTCATTTCGATAATGTTCGCCTTTAGTTAATATCCATTTATTTCTTGCTTGGTTTTTCTGTTGTATTTTGATTTTGCATTCTGTATCCTCTTCTGTGTTCCTTTTTTTCTATTTCCCTCTGTCATAGCACTTTTTCAGCTGAATTTAAAATGAACTCTTGTTATATATGAATATATCCTCTGTCTTGTTTGCTTCTGTTAGATTTTCCTTTAGGGTAGTCGCATACCGTTCTCTTAGTTCCTGCACTCTTAATTCTCCAGGTTCCATTTTCTTTTGTTTTTTCATCTTCTCTCTGTTTTAATTACCTTTATTTTTATTTCTATAATAGTCCAGTCAGGATAGCATTTTGACCTAGTATGACGAGAATTTTATTAATTTAACCTTTAGGGGAGCTTAATGGTAGTGTAAATTTAAAGTCACTAGTAACCCTACAGAAAATTAAATTAGACATTATTTGTAGCTAATTTAATTGTCTACAACTTTATTTTTGTTACTTTTATCGTTAAATAGAAAATAAATCTGATATAAATAAATTAATAAATAATTTTTTTTTGTGCCTTATACTTTTTGTTGTTAATTTTGCAATAAAATTATATTATACAGGGTTTTTCAAAGAATAATTTTTATTACAAATTTGGTGTTCAATCACAAATTAACCCCTTAATTTGTAATCTCACATTATTCTTAATTTCTTAATCCTTTATAGTTTCACCGTGTATAAGTGACATTGCAAAACCATATCGTATAATATTTTAATAATTAGTTCATTTACATACAACTAAATAGATTCCCGAATAATATATTTTCTAATTGAACTTCCTAAGTGTTGCAATTGAGGCGTAGATTAAATTATATTGTAAGCAAAGTTTGTTCGTATGGTATGATAGAAATCAATGACCTATGTGCTTAGGTATGAATTATTTGTGAGATTATAAATTGGGGATTTGAGCTCATATGAACACAGTCAATCATTAGTAGTTACCTAACGAACATCATATTGTGTAATTACCAGTAACTGTCAATAAATCAACACTTTACTCAACAACTTCAACCTTTGATTATACCTATCATCATCGATCGACAAGAAGCAGACAAAGGGGCATTTACAAACCGATTTGAATCTCAAAACTACGTTCGAAACCTTTCCATTTGGTTAATTTTATTAATTTTTTTTGGACTTTACAGCGCTCCAAAAATGACTAGGTTCTTGAATTCTCGCCATCTTGGGAAAATAATTGTGCAATGGGTTTTCGAGCTGTATCTCTCTAACAAATTTAAATTGTTTCTAAACTCTATTTTTATTACTTTTTATCGTAAAATGGAAAATAAAAAAGTTACTAATAAAAATAACAAATTTAAATATTTAACAAATTTTTTTTTTGGGCCTTAAAAGTTTTTTCTGGTCATTTTATAATAAAAGGTCTTTACAGCAATATTACATATTGTCGTGGTACTTGCAATAGGTCCCATGTCAAAAAAACCAATTTCTGGTTTATGAAACATACATGACCGATTCAGTCAAATACACAACTCCAATAAGTCATATGTCGATGGGCCAATAAGAAAGATGGGTCGTGACTTTATTTAAGTAAATAAAATTTCGAATGAATTGATGAAAAATTGTAAAGATGGGAAGTTTTTTGTCCTTCCTGAAAAGTTACATGAAAATGACATACGCACTATTGCAGGTACCACGACGATATGGTATTGCAATGAATAATTTTTGCTACAAATTTGTTTAATTTCATTAATTTCCCTGTGGTTTACAGAACCCTTAAGTTGACCGCGTTCTTAAATACTCATAAGAATACGATAAAAATAAAATATTTTGTTTATTATATGACACCTTAATATATATTCGTTTAAATCTTGAAGGCGCTTGGAATGAGGATGGAAAATCGCCAAGTATCTGGGATGCCGCAATACACGCCAACTCTAGCATTATCGCCAATAGTGACAACGCAGATATTACTTGCGATTCTTACCACAAGGTCAAGGAAGATATAGCCATCCTTAAAGAACTGGGAGTGTCGCATTATAGGTTTTCTCTGGCTTGGACTAGAATATTGCCCGATGGTAAGTAAATAAGGATGTTGTTTTTCTTTTTCTTTTTACACCCTATTCAAATAAAGTACTTTTATTTTATTTTACGGCAAATTTTTTTTTCTATTCTCTAGTACTAATATACTAAAATTATTTGTGCTTTTCAAGGTAATTTCTTGCTGAACGCTTGGTAATAACTGTATCTTACTTCATCAAAGTATGTAACAATTCCAAATATTGCTTCGTTGGAGATTTTTAATAGGCTGTTTTTACAACTCTTTTACTAATGTTTATTTTATATTGTCCTTACAACAACCTATGACGTTATAAACCACTATATATATTGAACCTTTCACGACATGGCGGTCTTGCAAATACGCACATAAGGTTACAAAAAATATCCTTATTTAGTGAGTTAATTTGCAACAATATTGTTACGACAGTTCAGTGAGATTTATTCCATATAGTAAAAGTCCCTTGACGAAACAGAAGAGGTATTAAAAAACCAAAATGTTTGAGATGTCATCGAAAAATCCCGAAATGTCTAGTAATGTCTTGAGTGTCAGAAAACGTATATACATAAACACAGAAAGTTGATAGTTAATAACAGTAGTTTTTGAATAGTTGTCATTGTTCTGAAAAGTTGTAAATAAGTATTGTAATATTGTAGTTGTGTTAATAAAACCTTAAAAATATTTAAAAGACAGAAAATGACTTAAAAGTCATACGAGAATGGTTTAAAAATGGATTTAGAACTATCTGACAGGAAATAATCAAATACAGTGAAACTTTAAAGGCATACTGGGCTTAATGAAAATCTTGGGTTTTTCGAATGGTCTATTATATCAATAATGAAAAAGTCCCGATGGAGCAAGTACAGTTTAACACGAGGTACTGCCAAAATCACACATTAAAATTGTGCAAGAACTTTATAGCAGCCATTCTGGGGGACATTTTAAAGTCAAAAAAACACTAACCAGAGTTAGAGACAGATTTTACTGGAATAATTATCGCCGAAATATAAAAGACTGGTCTAAGAAATGCTATTTATGTAACGGCAGAAAAAGCCTAGAACAAGTTGTCGTGATAAAATGTCGCAATATCTATTCGTAGAGCCCTTTGAACGATTTGCAGTGAATATCCTCGGTCTACTTTCGATGACATAGGGAGGAAATAGGTACTTAATGGTAGAAATTAATTATTTTTTAACATGACCTAAAATTGCACCCCTTCCTTATCAAGAAGCGATACTAGTAGCAGAAATATTCATAACATTATATATTGTCATCTGTCAGTGATATATGTTGCAGATTTTTGTTATATTTTTTTACATTATTTATAAACCGTCTTTGCTATTTTATTTGTACAAACCAAACATTATAGCGTATCAAGACATGGAGTTTTTTACAGTTACATTCTGATCAGGGATGCAATTTTGAATTCGAATTTTGGCAACAATTAATAAAAATATTGACTCTCCATCCTCATTCAGACGAAATAGCAAAAAACATAATAGAACTGTTTGTTAATACCTTTCAATGCTTGTTGCTGATATTCAAAAATATTGGGATACCTAATTCCTCTATTCCTGTTAGCCTATAGAAGTTCCGAACATAAAGCAACCGGTTATTCTCATTCAATGATGATAACTGATATAGAAATAAAGCTTCGGTCTTATTTTAGGAAGAGCCTCCCTGTGAAGAAGAACTTTCATCCCTGACGTACATCGAAAATTTGCAAGAAAGATTGGAAAAAATCTACGAATTCGCTAGTAAAATTTTAACGCTTCAAAAAGATAAAGCCAAGGCCAGGCTCGACAAACATGCTTTTGGGATAACTTTCGAAAAATGTGACCCAGTATGGATATGCAATGCCAAACGTAAGAAAGGACTTTGTCTGAAACTTCAACAAAACTGGGAAGGCCCGTATACCGTCTTGCAGAAAATAAACGGTCTGATCTACTGCATACAGTTTTCAGCTAGAAGTAAACACAAGATAGTTCATATCGAGAGATTAGCGCCATACCATGAAACGGATCCACCTTGTTGGCTTTACTAGGTTCCTGATAGACCAATTATTGGGGTCCAATTACTATAAAGGAGAGAACGGCGTTATGGCAGCTCTGTAAAATTTATTCCAAATAGAAAAAGTTCCTTGATGAAAAAAAAAAAGTATTAAAAAATTCTAGAATATTCGAGATGTCATCAAAAATCCCAAAATGTCTAGTAATGTCTGAAATATCAGAAAGTGTATACAAATACAAGAATATGATAATTTAAGTAACAGTTGATAGTATTTTGAATAGTAGAGTCAGTAAATGTAAAGTTATCATTAAGTCAAAAATATTTTCAATACTTGAATTTAAGTGTGCGCAACAATCCAAACAAACAAATTCATGTTAAATCTTTAAAACACATAAACTTGTTACATCTTCTTTGTGTGCCATGCTTGTATTCAAGCGTTGGCTATCGTCATATTGACAAGCTGATGAAATGATTCTCGGTCGGCAGCTAGATGAAACAGTTCCTCGACCGTTCGACCTGTCCATTGTCTAATGTTACGCAGCCAGGACAGTTGTTTTCTTCCGACCCAACGTTTTCCTTCGATTTTGCCCTGAATGATTAACCGGAGTAAGCGATATTTAGGTCCTCTCATTATATGACCGAAGTATTGGACCTTTCTCATTTTGATGATGTTGATCAATTCTCGCTCTTTGTGCACGGTCTCTAGCACACGTTCGTTAGATATGTGTGCTGTCCACGGGATTCTGAGCATGCGACGGTAACACCACAACTCAAACGCTTCTAATTTGTTAAGATTTTTTATTTTTGTTGTCCAGGTTTCACAACCATAGAACGTTTTTCCGTGCGAGTTTTATTCTGGTCGAAATTTCCTCGTCACTTTCAACCCTGCAGTCAATCCAGCTACCCAGATATCTAAAGTGTTCCACCCTTTCCAGGATTTTGTTATCTAATCTTAGTACTGAGTCTTCGATATTAATTTTTCCGACCACCATCCATTTTGTTTTTTTTTGCGTTGATTGTTAAGCCCTTTTCAGTGCATTCGTTGTTTACAGCATTCAACAGGGTTTGAAGATCTTCTAGACTCTCTGCCATTATTGCGGTGTCATCGGCGTATCTGATGTTATTAATAATTTCACCACCGATCTTAACACCTTCGCGGCGATTATTTAACGCTATTTCAAAAACTGGTTCAGTGTAGGCATTAAACAACATCGGTGACATAACACATCCCTGTCTGACACCACGCTTAATAGAAACTTTAGCTGAAACCTCTTGGTCCACCTTAACACAAGCGGTCTGATTGTAGTAAAGATTTTTGAGCAATCTAATGTCATACGTGTCCAGACCAACTGAGTCTAAGCATTGAAATAATAATGTATGTGGTACTCTATCAAAGGCTTTTTCGAAATCTATAAAACATACGTAAATATTTTTCCTAAACTCAATGCTCTTTTGTAAGAGTATTCGCATGCAAAAAAGAGCTTCTCGAGTACCCATACCGTTTCGGAAACCAAACTGCTCATCACCAGTTATCCCCTCACAAAGTTTATATATGCGACAATGCAATATTTTCATAAAAATTTTGAGCGTGTGACTCATTAAACTGATAAGTCGATAGTCGCTACACTGTCTGGCATTCTTTTTCTTGGGAATAGTTATAAATATCGATTCTAACCAGTTGTCTGGTAATTTGCCGCTGCTGTATATCTTATTAAAGAAGGATGTGATAATCGCAACACTCTCATTATCTAATAGTTTTAACAATTCTGCAGGTATTTCGTCAGGACCAGAAGCCTTTCTTCGTTTCGCTTGGTCGATAGCCTTCTGAACTTCTGAGATTAGAATCGCTGGGCCTGTATCTCGGTTAGATGTTATTTGTTGGTAGATTCTTTGGTCATCGTTAAATAAGTCTATTATGTAATTTTCCCATTCGGTACAGCGTTCTTTAATATCACTTAAAATTCTACCAGAGTCTTGTAATATATTTTGCCCATAAGTTTTGCTTTTACCTGTTAATTCTTTTAGTTTTTTATGCAAATGGAAGCTGTCGTGTTGTTGCTCCAGTTTCTCAATTTCTAAACAGGATTCTTGGAGCCATCGGTCTTTTGCTACTTTAATTCTTTGTCGTTAATTTTTACATAGTCGACATGAAAAATATGTAGATGGTTTTTAACGTTGATCCTACAGCGTAGTCTAGTGTTTAGTCCATAGTGATTGTGCCAATTCTTCTTACTTTTAAAATTAATATGTACCGATATCGTTTTTTTTTTTAATTCGACAGTACTCAGTTCAATTTTGTTACCAACGGTTTGCAATTTTTTGTTGCATTTTCATTACGTTCATTCTTGTAGCATCTTAAAGTAATTACTATTTTAATGGGAATAAGCCAAAATTGAAATTTACACTTCAATTGTCGCTTATTTCCTAATGTCCTAATACTACATTGCGTCAGTGTCGTATTGATTTCTTTAAGTTCGTAAAATAAGTGGACTAAAGCGAACATCCTAGGAAGTTCTTTATTTACGATTTCATAAAAATTTCTTGCTTAAGTATTCTGTATATTTGTTGCAACTGTATATACTTTGTGCTATGTTTATATTAAAATTAATTTTAATTGCAGGCATTGGCAAAATTAACGATGCTGGTGTAGCATATTACAAACATCTTATTAAGGAACTAAAAGCAAACAATATTGAACCTTTCGTAACGCTTTACCACTGGGACCTTCCAGATACACTTCAACAACCAGAAAAAGGTAAGATCCACTCTAACTAAAATTAAAAAAGGAGCAAGAAGGTAAAACTTAAAGGGGGCAAGAAAGTTTAAAAAAAAGTAAGTAAATAATGTCTATTATAAATAATTACCAGGGTATGGAAAACTGATACTGATGACATGAACATAGTACTAGAACATAAATATGAACTGGTATGAATGTATTTTGTCATTGTAATATTCGTGGTTGCATGATATATTGTGTTATATATTTATATTTTTTTTAATAGAACTTATGAACTATTTTAGATAATAATGTATAAGTTTAGTACAGAACCACAGAAAGACGAGACATATTATTTTAGATATAAAATGTGGCATTGAGGCTGACTTCCTAGCTACCTCGACCGGTTTGCATGAAATCAAACGTCGAAAAGATGTAAGAAAAGATATAACCCTGTCTAATGTATATGAAGCATTTCTATTTTCATAATAAACCAAAATATTTGTTTTAAACAAAATTGGCTGAAATGATGAAATCTACAAGCAATATTGTTTAGTATTTTTTAAATATTAATATAAATGCTACTAATGCCTTATATCTTATTAGCATCGACGAAGAAAGTTATCTAAGACTCATACCGTTGTCCAAGATTCAAAATTGAAAAAGAAAACGCTAAATCCCTGACATCCATAAATCGATTATCATGTATATTGAATACATCAAAAACGGCTTCATAGGTAATATAAAGTTGGTGTTTTGGTTGAAAGTTCAATTTATCAGAGACAATGTGCATAAAGCAGGATTATTTACGAAAATGGCACTGCGTCATCTACAGAGGGTGGTGTATATTCTAAAAAAACCAAGATGTGACACAAAGTGCATTTTTCGATAGAAAGAGATCTTTTAACAAGACCTTATACGAATCAATTACAATGACGGTTTGACTAAAAGAAATAGATAAAACGAGTTACAGGTAGTTAGACTGCTTGTTGAAGAGCCATGTACGGCACGTTACTGAAAGATAGTGTAAGCACAGGTACCCAGAGACTTACAAAAGTCTTATCTCCTCTCTTATGAAATTTGATTATGGATGGCTTAACAGATAGACTCAGCAATGACATACATCATGTCATTGGCCATGCGAATGACCATGTCATCTTAGCCATCTTAGCAGTAAATTTGATAATATTTTGATGATATGCTATACATGCTTTGATGAGATATACAATGCAACGTAGAGCTTAACATGCTTAACATGAGTACTTAGAAGTCATAAAATTTACCAGTAAGAGGAATTTAGAGCGATAAGTGCATATAAAACTTAATCGCATAAGTATAATCCTATAAGCAAAGTAAAGTACATGAACGTTTCATTAGATTCGAAGCTTACTTGGAATCTGCAGATATAACAAATAATTAATAAAGCAGTGACTACCTTAATGGTAACTAGACGCACTCATAAAAAATATAAAGTTTAAAACCAGATGTATGTATCAGATTTGTAACATAATGGTAAAACTAATAATAACGTATGAAATTAATGGTAAAGTGCCCAAAGGTGCAGCAAAAAATTATCATTCTCAAATTAGCCAAGATGAAAGAGTTACTTGTCTTAAAGTTGCAAGAGTTCTGAGAGGACGCTAATAACAATTATGGAGGTCCTACTGAACTTCGCTCTTTTGATCATCGTTATAAGAAAGACACTAGAAAAATATATTATAGACTGCAAAAAAACTTGAGTATTGGTTAGATCAAGGTGAGATTAAGTAATATAAATGAAACTACAGATACCATATGGATGATGACTTCGCCCCATATGGTACCCAGATAGAGACTAAAGAGTGCAGCATAGTCATTTCAAAGAAATTTTGTTAAATAAAAACGTAGACAGTAGAGACATTTGGATTATATGTAACCTATATTGGAATCAAACAGCGAAAGTGAAAGTTGAAAATGAAGTTAAATTAAAAGGCTTATAAATGGTGACGGTTTCGTCTTTCTGGCGGAAACACTAGAAAAACTGAAACACCTTACTCAACGACTAAATATAGGTATATTGCAACGAATATGGACTAAAAATAAATTTGAAGAAAACCAAGTTGTGGTATTTACAAAAGCACAAAACAAATCAAAGTTAAGCTAGTACTTGACAACACAGAAATTAAACAAATATCTTTTAAACAAATATATTGGAGCATCGATCACAATAGATATTCATCAAACAAAAGAAATAAGATGTCACATTAAAATTTTACGGTCACCTTTTAACAGAGTGAGAAAACTTTTTTGTACTCGCAATACCAATATAACAATCCTGATAAGAATGTTTCGATATTATATTTTCTTTACCCTTTTGTATGCTGTTGAGGCCTGGACACTAAAATAATCCAATATTAAAAACACAGAAGTATTCGAAATGCGATGTTATCGGCATATTCTCAAAATATCATGGATCGAACGCAAAACAAACGCAGGTTCTCGAACAACTAGTTCTCAAACTAAAAGTTGGAATACTTGGGGCACATCAGGACAGGTGTGCAAAATACAAACTATTAAGAAAAAAATGCAGGACAAAATCAAAGGTAGAAGAAGAGTAGGATGACATAAAATCTCATAGCTACGCAATCTTTGTGAATGATTCCAATGCAGTTTAATTAAACTATTCAGGCGCCTAACCAACAAAATTATAATTGCCAGAATGATTTCTAATCTCCAATATGAGCGGAACTTAGAGAAGAAGAAGTGACATATGCCCATAAAAGGGATGGGGTAGAAAAAATACACAATGCAAGCTTCAGGGTTTTACCTACTACACAGATGGGTATAAAACTGCAGAAGAATTGGTTGTAGGAATACTCACTAGTGGTGGAAATGTATATATTTATAATTCACATATATGTATACATAAAAATACAACATAACTTTCACTAAGAAAGTATATCTAATCTAGCATGTGGTAAAAAATGGACTATATAGCAGACAACATAAAAGAGATAACCATCCTGCACGACTCCCAGGCACTAGATCCCAGACAGCAAAACACATTTTCAAGGTTACCAAGAGACTTCAAAAATATATAGTAGTCATTTACTACACATGTATACGCTAGGATAAACTTAAAGCTGTCTTTAAGAAAAAGACAAGCTGGAACAAGCTTAAAGAAAAAACGGAATAAAACAGTAAATAAAATGTTAAATTATTTTATAGACTATCAAAAAACCTACGAAGAAACAAGGAAATAAAATTAAACAAATAATGACCATAAACGGAACAATATTAACCGATAACAAGGCTATAATGGACATATGGACAGAACGTTTGATAACTGTTAAAAAGGTGTAGCAGCAAAACTAGACGAAATAATATTAGAAAGAAAAATAAAGATAGAAATATAAAATAAACTAGAGGACGTTCAAATCGTATTCAAAGAACATATATTCCATATGCAACAGATAACAGAGAAAGCATTAAAAACAAGTAAAGAAGTACATATATGTAATATTCATAGACATGGCAAAAGCATTTCATCCAATCGAAAGGAAAACTATATGGGAGAGCCTAAAAAAGAAACAAGTAAGCATAGACCTGGTACAAGCAACTAAAACAATAAATACAATAAGAACACAAAATATGCAATCACAATCATTTAAAATAACGCAACGAGTTGAACAAAGAGGTTGTTTAAGTTCCTGATAATTCTATCAGGATGAGATAGTGATAGAATTTATGAAAACCTAAGAAATACTGTATGGGATGGAATTTAATGAAAATGGTAAATGCAGAGATTTGCGTATTTGCAGATGGTATAGTGGATGATGGAGATGGATCGTATACAAAAATTACAACCCAAATGTAACTAAAGTAAAGAAGGAAGAAATATCAGGGAAAACAAAGATGACAATATATAAAACAATATATAGGCCAACGCTAACATGTGGTGCAGACTGCTGGATCTTATATAGAAGACATCAGAGTAGGATACAAGCAGTAGAGATGAAATATCTCAGAAGAACGATAGGATCAAGAAGAACAGACAGACTCAAAAATAAAGAAATAAGAAACATTATTTAAAACTAAACCGTTACTTGACACAATCAAGAAAAAAATTAGCAGGATCTGGTCACGTCACATAAATGGACAATAACAGAAAAGTGAAAAAAAATGTGGCAAGCTAAACCAATATGAAAAAAAAAAGAAAAAAAAAAGAATAGGCAGACCAATAAAAAAAACGGAACAGCAACATAGCAGAGATATTACGAAATAAAAAAAAATCTTGACAAAGAGCAACATATTTGACGAAAAATAGAAATGAATTTATGTAGTTTTATAATTGATTCAATATACTGTAGGAGCCATTTATGCAGATGGTTAAAGTCCAAATCCAAAAATTAGGGATGACTTGAACGAGAGAAATGAAGAACTTCAAAAATTTCATCAACAAGTGAAAAAACTGTAAACAAATAGCAAGAATTATATAAAATATGTATAAAAATACTAAAAACCTGTACCATCAACTATCCTAAACAGTACCGCGAAAAGCATGTGGAGAGGGAAGTGTGGAATTTATTTATATTTATCTGTATTTCCTATACACCAAATCAGAAATTTTGTTATATTACTGTATTTTAGCCGGATTTTTAAATATAAGTGTCGTTCAATGGTTTGAAGAGTATGCAAAAGTATGTTTCTCGCTCTTTGGAGATGACGTGAAGTACTGGGCAACCTTTAACGAGCCCATTGCTGTTTGCAATGGAGGTTATGCTTCTGGATTGGTTCCACCACTCATCCGATCAGAAGGAATCAAGGAGTACGTTTGTGTGTATAATTTATTATTAGCTCATGCCAGAGCATGGCATGTATACGATAAAGAATTTAGACAGAAACAAAGAGGTAAGTAGTATAAAGCATCTGTTAATTTTTACCATTTTAACAAAAAACTAATTTATTATTTAAACTTTTTTAAACATTTTATAAAGGGCACCTCATTGTCATTTTTATATTATGGAAACTAATTATTATCTTTCTATGCAATAATAATTTAGTTAACCTATTTTAGAATACTTTTTAATTCCTATTTAGAAAGCCAACGTGTGAACACCTATTCTTCTAAAGGCGCGTACACATTTGGCGAATGCATGTGGCCGAAGCCTTGCGACCAAACGCCTTCGGTAAATGTGTACGCCCCAACAAACAATAGCAAACGCATGTGTTTGCCTTCGCTCACTATAGTCAGAATCCAGAAGTCTAGGCAGTAAATTCTTGGAAGTAATAGTGACGGTTCATCGCTATTGTAGGTCTTCCAATGGCGTACGAAAAATGTCATAAGAAGTTACGACAAAGCTACTTGTATTAAATAAATATGTACCTATTTATAATTATGTTAATTTTAATATGATTATTATTGACATTTGGGTTATATATATATTAATATAATATACATGGTGTTTGGCAACGAATGGCCATAACTTAATCTTAGATTCCTGAGATTAAAATAGGCCGATTTAAACTAACTTACTTTAGTACGAATGTTGATAATAACCAAAATAAAGGGTGTCAAAGGTAAACTTTTATTTTTGAATATTTCGTGACAGGCATGGTATAACAACACAAAATTTGGTAAGCTGGAGTTTTTGGGATGAGAAATCAAATTAGCCACTAAAAATGATGAAGGTCACATACGTCTTTCAGTGCTCGTTTAATACGTTCAATTTTTTTATCTCCCACTCCACATACTTTTAGAATCAAAACTTTTATTGTCTTAATATTTTTACTTAGAAAAATATATACTACATCGCCGTAACAACTCAATAATTTCTATTATTGTTTTATAAATTTGAGTTAGATGTAATGGATTTTAACAAGAGCTATGACCTTGAAAATAATAGGTAAACTTGTGTACTGCATCGGCATGACTCATAGCTTTTGGTCAAAACAATTATCGGCAGTAATATTCCTGCCTGTGCCGAAAATTGGTTCTGCCAACCTGCATAAAATTGCATCTGCAGAATTACTCTGCCTGTAAGGTCCTTCCAGTTGTTGCCCTCAATAAATTTTCATATTATAAGAATAAAAATATATATAATAACGGATTGATTACGGCTGTCGCCGCTTCTCCGCCCCCAATTTCCATCTTTTTCTGTCATACGCAGTTGCCTCTTGTAAGTCTCTTGTCGCCATTGCTTCATCAATATCGTTGCGCCAACTTCTCCGTGGTCGTCCTCTCTTTCTTCTTTCAGGAGGGATCCATTCCAGTACTCTTTTAGGCCATCTGTACTCTGGCATTCTTTTAACATGTCCGAACCAGATTAATTGTTTTCTTTTAAGTATAAAAATAAAAAATATAAAAGTTTTGCATCACATAAAGAGAATATCTGATTCCTTGCTTGCTCGGTTTGGATGGTACGTACTGTCTAAATCCGCAACGTCATCGGAATCCTGTGGCAGCATTTATTAATTGTTGTGTTTTGTTCTAGGCTATAATATGTCTTGCAATTTTCCAAAAAATAGTTAAAAATGTCTCTCACTGAAGCTAATTTATCTGTTGCTTGTCTTTGAGTCTTTGAGGCTGTGTGGTTTTTTCATCGAAACGTAAAGTTTTCGCTTTCGGCGCCCACCATGTCTTCTGTAATCTACGTCGTCGATTTCATGATCGGTATCAGAATCCATCGAACTTGTCTCCAAATAATACGTCAAAATCTTCTTGGGGTAAAGTATTTGTGTCACAGTCACCTTCTTCGAAAACAACGATTAAGCTCTTCTACGTCTGCCGGATTATCAAGTTTGTAAATACGATTACTCATTTTCTCAAAAGTGTCGCCAAATTGATAAAATACTTTTTTACGTAATTGTCACAAAATAAGTAAGGTCGATTATTTACAAAACACACTATTCAGAGTCAGTAAAAGACAATAAGCACTATGTATATAACTCTCATATGCCACAGCAGACGTACCAAATAGCACTGACGTGGTTGAGCGTACTAGCTCTGGCGGACCTATTCTGTGTACGGTCGAATTTGTTCGCAAATTTCCGGAAAATCTCGGCGGTTATTGGAATGTTACTTCGGCAGGTAAAAGAAGACTGATCATCATTAGATGTCATTTAGGCTCAATGATATATATACTAATTTTATTTTAAATTACAGGCAAAAAACTGGGATCTAGGTCCACTGGACCTATGCCCGACTAATGAAGGGTGAAAGATCATACCAAATATGCTATTCGAAGGAAATTCCATGCTTTCTTTTTTCGGAACGAGATCCCAACCTTAAATAAAGTTGAAGTTGAAATAAATTCCGATAATTTGCGACCTGTTTTATTTCGAACATTAGAAGAAATGAACATTAAATATATGAAAAGAAGCAGGAATAGTGTTCTTTTAGAAAAAGATGAAATTGTTTTGTGGCGGAGAAATTACTTAAATTACAAAAAATCCGAGAGTATCGTCGTGAAGGACGAAAAGTATACTATTTAGATGAAACTTGGCTAAATCAAGATCATACTGTCTCAAAGGTGTGGCAAGATTTGGAAATTAAAAGTCGTCGACAAGCCTTCATTGAAGAGCTTTCATTAGGTTTAAAAAACACCAGTGGGTAAAGGACGGAGGCTCATAATAACACATATAGGCAGCGATTCGGGTATTTTGAAGAACGGATTTTTACTATTCGAATCCAAGAAAACCAACGATTACCATGAGGAAATGGACGCTCAAAGATTCGAAGGATGGTTTTCAAATATTCTACCAAACCTTGAAGCAAATTCTGTCGTTGTTATGGACAATGCGTCATACCACAGTCGACGGTTGGAGCCATCACCAACGACTGCCTGGCGAAAAGGTGAAATAATAAACTGGCTCTCTCAAAAAAATATACCATTCGATGACAACATGTTAAAAGTACAATTATTAAACCTCGCGAGGACATATACGATATGAGCCCATTTTCAAGAAATATTCAGTCAATGAAATGGCTCGTGCAAACAACATAATTGTACATCGCCTCCCTCCTTATCATTTGTGAGCTGAACCCTATCGAGCTTATATAGGCTCAAATAAAAAACCAAGTGGCAAGAGGAAACTTAAGTTTTAAATAGAGGAGGTAAAGTGCTGGTTAGCTACTGCCATACAAAATATCACACCTGAATCTTGGAAAAATTGTATAAGACACACTATAAAAGAAGAAGATAGAATGTGCGAATGTGGGACAAAATTTTTGGTATTTATGACATTGAGGCTGATTTGTAGCTATTCAATTTTTGTTTACAAATTCAATTGTTTTTGTTAAGAAACTTTATCAAAATTTATTTCAGAGAAACATTTATTAGAATAGTACATTTTTTTAATAATATTTTTTGTAATAATATGTTAACAGCAGTTTTATATAAAAAACTAATTTTATTTGTTGAGTTAACAAAAATTTTTTATTTCTAGTTCAACTTTGTAAGATATTTTGTATTTTTTAGAAGCTCTTGATAAGCTCGAGTAAAAAGTAGTCAACAAATAGCCCCTTTTATTGACTCCAAACCATCCAAAACAGATTTTATATATATATATATATATATATATATATATATTATATAATATATTATATATTATATATATATATTAAGTAAAATTGTAATGGCATGTCTCGCAAAACCGTTAGAAAAGGACAACAACTAACAATAACCACGGAGGAAGCTACAGCTACCTAAGGAAAGGAATGTTAAAAGCGATTAAAACAAATTGTTATTTGTGTTGGTTTTAGGTTAATGCGAGTGAATTGATAACAGTAAAGTGTAATGGCATGTCTCGCATGACAGGAAAACAAAAAACAAAATAGGTATATCGATGGAAGGCAACCATATATACGTATTTCTGATTATTGGTCGTCTTGTAAAGGCAACAAGTTAGAAAAGGAGCATGTAAACTTGGGAAAGAATCATTATAGGACCAATGCGAACTCAGAGAATACTACACAATACTAGTCGATATATTATGAGGAAAGGGCATATTTTTCATAAAATCAAAAGAAAGGCAATTTACTTCATATTCTTGCGCTTTTTAATCAACAACTTTTTTTTTCTCCTTTAAAAGCCTGGCCTTTTTCAGATGGTCTTCAGCAGCATTAATTTTTTGAAGAAGCAAATTGCATTCAGCGCAAGTGTCCGATCTGGGATAGCCAAACTGTACATTTTACGTTTTAAATTTAGTCCAGAAAGCTTCTTATGAAACATTAATTTGGTCATTTCTAGGACAGTTTTTTAATATTGTCTGAGGCTATTTTCTTGTGGTATTTTAAAGTAATTACTATTAAATGGGAATAAGCCACAATTAATGGTTAAAGTACGTTTATTGACGTTTCAATTTTCACTTCGGAAATCGTTCTCAAAATACAAACATTAGTAAATTGAACAAATTTTGTTTTTTTGTTAGTTGGTGAAAAAAATTCTTCTAATAATTTAATTTTATCTAACTCATATATACTGACAATTCAGGCATACATTATACACTTTAAAGTAGACGACTTTAAAATGACATAGCCAATATTTTTGAGTTGCATTCCTGAAACGACTTTACTTGTAATATAGTTCATTCGATTACATGAAGTCAACTTTAACTTGAGATTATCCGTCAGAAAAATCATAACATGTAATTCGTCTTTAAAAAGACAAACACATGTCATGATAACAGTAAAACTCTCCTCTTAGTGATTCCATAGTAAATTATCAGGAAAAAACCTCATAATCCCATATACCCCATAAATCCGAATTATAGTTTAAAATTAAAAGGCTGAATAAATAAATAAAAATTCGAAGACTGGAGTACCTCTGGAACAAATAAAAGTATGAGTTATTTCAGATTATTATTTAAAGAAAAATTGACTGCAGGAGAGCAGAAAAGGTACTAGAAGTCGAAGGAAGAAAAATATGCTGGTTTCCTAACCCTTTCCTAGTATAATGAACAAAATAAATATTACACCGATAATTGCCAACGTACTCAGCATACCACAAGGAAAATAGAAGGGAGAGTTGTATGAACTCTAAAAACGATTTCATCATATTTATTTCATCTAGTTTAGGCCACATATCACATAGTTGGCGGAAAATAATTGAAAAGAAATCTTCATATTTCTTAGCTTTGAAAATGTTGCCCTTATTAAATAATAGGAAGTAAGATCTACATTTTAGTTAAAATTAACTAATAAAAGACTAAAGTACAAATATGTTTTTATTTTTATTTTTTAGGTAAAATATCCATAGTATTAAATACTCATTCATTTTTACCTGCAACAAATAGCGAAGCAGATACTGTTGCAGCTGAAACTAAGTTCCAATTTATGGTTAGTAGTTTATAAATTTTTATACTACAAATAAGAACTTGTCTAAATGAATAATCGATAAAAATTGTCAAAAAATTTTTAAGTCCAATCATACTCATTTGAATAGTCATTAATAGGTTTTTTTATTTGAATAGGACCATTTTAAATAGCTATATTAAGATATTTATTTAAATATTATGTTTATATGGGATTAAGCTACAATTGATTGTAATGAAAATCACATTTTGAACTAACTAGTGTTTAACGTTTCGACACCCACTCCGAAAATCATTCTCAAAAAAAATATTATAAAAAATTCTGGGAAAATGTATAACCTAAGTTATTTGTTATTAGGTTATGTCATTTCAAAATTGACATGCTTGGCCTCGATCTTGCAGGCAGCATCATGGAAATGGCTAAAAAAATGAGGGTAATATTTTTACCCTAAGACTATCGAATTCTGACTGTTTTGAGTGATTTTTTGTATTATATTCTTGTGTAAACTGTATCATAAGTGTGATTGTGTAACGTAAAGTGTGCAATGCAGATTTGTGTTTTGTGTGTTGCATTGTAATAATATGTAAGATTTTTACAATCTGTTTCACAATAATAACAACAAGTACAATTGTTTGCCCTTACACTGTCAGAGAGATGTAAGATCCAGTGACCAAAGCATCAGAACACAAATATTAGCTTGTTTACCAGTGGGATGAACACATACACAAATACGCGAACACGAATACTAAAAACGGTACAGATCACAATGTCTGAGCGCTGTTGAAAGCTTAGTTTCCACTACTCTTTGCCTGTTGATTGTTGAGAAGATTGTATGCCAGGGTGTTGGGAGAATTTGATATGTTTTAGAAATTCTTTTCCAGTTGTCAGAGACAGTTAGTACCTGCAGATGTCTATGTATGGCATCATGAATTATGTATTGTGCGTAAGATTGTAGGTGATGTCTTTCGACCTCCCGGTATTCCACTATTGTTGGTATATTCTTGTTGGTGACTTCTTCTTTTTGTATTGGCAACTGGACTGCTTCTTTGACTTTTCTCTTTTCCATGTCAATTTTTTATATTTGGAAAATAACCGCATTAACCACGAAGGTCATTATTAAGGTAAATAAAATAAAATAGATGTACAAAGTATAAATTTAGATACATTATATCTTACTTACTAGATTACATTTGATAAAGAATAGAAAAAGAGGTTTACAGTCAGTTTGAAGGTTAAGAATGTCTCTCATATTATTTGAGCATCCATTGTTTGTAAGCGTCAAATTCACTACATTCTGTTAGCACATGTTTTATTGTTATTGGTATATTACACTTGCTGCATTTTGGTGCTTGGGTATGCCGAATGTAGTGAGTGAGTTTTAAGTGTCCTAAGACGGGATAGGATAACTTGGTGAAATATGTTGATTGAATGCGGTTTCGATGGACCAATATCTTCTTTTATTTCTCTTAGTTAGCTTGTAGATGTCTTCACTTTTCGTTCCATAAATTTGAGGTCATCGATTTTAATAGTTGCTTATATCTGAGACTGGAATTTATTGTTCTGCCAATGAAGGTAATTGTGCAGCTGTGTAAGCCCGACGATCAGCGTTTTTATTGTTTGATGAAGACTGTGTAATATTTCTTTGACTAATATGGCTATAGTGTTATTCGTGAAGGATTGTTGGCGGTATTTTCTTTTTATTTTATTGATAATACAGTAAGATAAATAAAATATATTCTTATTTTGGTAATTCATTTTATCTGTTGATTCCAAGTAAGCTTTGAGTCAATTATAACCCCAAAAATACTACGTAACTTACCAAATTTATATATGTATCATTTAGGATTAGATTAATAGATTAGAGACATCTTTACACATACACACACAAACACACACTACCAGGTGGTGGATAAAGGAACGACTTTTATTATATAAGTGGTGCGGGAAAAATAAAATACCTGCGGTGGACCAAAACTAGTACACACGTCTAGCTCAGAGCGACAGCCTGCACAGACCGTCTGTGTCTAGAGTATCGGCTAAAATGCAGAGAGGGCAACAGAAACTACTCTGGTAGTTATTTCCTAAGAAAACTATAGTGAAATCATAAACAGAAACAGTCCCTAGTTTTCTGCAGATCTTAGATGATCAAGAGGTGCAAAGAGTGCCAGTAAACGATTCCTGGGTATAGTAATATCGATGGGATTATGTCATTTTCCATAAATGGGATCACCTCCAAGTATTCGAGATGTGGTGTTACAGTCGTATCTTAAGAATTTCATGGGTGGACCGTGTGACAAATGTTGAGGTCCTACGTAGAATAGGCAAGAAATGCGAGATTATTAACACCATCAAAGAGCGCAAACTACATTTTCCATTTTTCATTCTACTGGTCAAAGAATGATCTTTATGTGAATAATATCAAAAAAGTAATGTCAAGGAATCGCTTGCAGTTATTGTGGAAAACGCTGCATTTCAACGATAATTCAGTAACAACAGATGACCGTTTGCAGAAGATCGTTTCCTTGGTTAGCAGAATAAATGATTAATTCAAGGCTGTCACCGTTCCAAAGAAAAACGTGTACATTGACGAAACTTTAGTGCCTTTCAAGGGCAACTAAAATTCAACCAGTATATTGTCAACAAGAGACATAAATTTGAGATAAAATTATTCAAATTTTGTTTGAAAGAAAGAAAAAACATGCTGAAGGTAGCACCGTACCAACAAATGTAGTGATGAAACTTATAGATGGACTGCTTAACTAAGGACCAAAAGTTGCGATTGATAAGTACTACAGTTCTATCACATTTGCACATAAACTCCTACACCGAGAAACTGATATAATTGCTACGCTACGTGCAAATCAGCAAATATAATCTCAAAAACGTCATTTCAAAAAAATTTAAAGTAGGCGAACATATAGCTGAACAAAGTAATTCGGGCAGCGTTGTTCAGAAGTGAAGGGAAAAACGGAATGGGCTGATGATTACAAAAAATTCGGTGACGAAAAAGCTTTATTAATGGATCAGATCAAATGAAAAGCTATATTTCGCCATTACGTACAGGAATAAATGGTAAAGATAATTATCGATGGAGCTCTTGACTGGCACAGCACTAATAATACTTGACACATGTCGCACATCAAAGCATTGCCAATGAAAGCATGACTATTACCAAATTCAAGGAAAAGGTAATTCACGGACTAGTAGGAGATTTGATTGTCGCAACAGTCATTATGGAAAATAGTCACAAACTCAGAGATGTTGGCTATGCAGGCAGAAGTCAATGTACAACGTATCACGTAAAAATGGTCGAAGAGGAACAAAAGCAAGTGGCATAGAGGAAAGAAACCAACACCTCATTGACATGTGATAGCTGTGAAAAATTCTATTGCCTTGGCTGTTTTTTTTTGTCATACATTCAGTGATACCAAATTAAATTAGTACTTTAGATACAATTTTTATATTTGTTATTTTTATTGTATATGTATATAGATACAATGTTATTATATCTATCTATAGCCCAAAATCTATTCATGTGTTGAATATAGGCCTCTACCATTTGTCTTCATTTGTCTCTGTCTTCTGTTTGTCTTTTCCACATTGGACCTGCGCTTTGCTCAATGTCATCTTTCCATCTCATTTGCGGTCGACCTCTTGACCTTTTTGCAGTATATGGTCTCCAGCGGCCAATTTCTTTATTCCATCTTCCATCCTGATATCTTTCATTATGCACAGCCCAGGCTGGGTATTAAAGGTATTTTTTGGTTTTTGATAGTATATGAGAGTTTTCCGAATGTAGCCCACCCCATTCTTATTCTTCTGGTTATTTCTTTAGTTTGGTTACTTTTGTCTGCTCTGATAGCTTGTCCTAAGTAAATATATTCTTGGACGTGTTCTATGTTTGTTCCACCTATGGTAATTACTGATCTGTCTTCTGTATTAGTCATTATTTTAGTTTTCTTTAGATTCATTTTTAGTCCTTTCTCAAGAGATGTTTTTTCTAGGTCTGAAATCATTATTCGTAGTTGTTCCATGGTTGTTGCTATCAGGAGTACATCATCGGCGAATCTTAGATGATTTAAATATTTCCCGTTTATACAAATCCCTTTATTGTCCCAGTCTATAGATTTAAAAATGTCTTCCAACGCTAGAGTAAATAGTTTGGGTGAGATTGTATCCCCTTGTCTGACACCTCTACAAATTCTAATTAATGGAGTTTGCAAATCTCTGTCTAGCTGAATTCTCATAGTGGCGTTTTGATATATATTGTGGATTAACATTCTGTACCGTGAATCTATTCGGCAATTAACTAGCGCTTCTTCCACTGCCCATAGTTCTATGCTGTCAAACGCTTTTTCATAGTCAACAAACGCTAGGTATATTGGAAGGTTGTATTCGTTGGTCTTTTCTATCAATATTTTAAGAGTGTGAAGGTGGTCGGTTGTGCTGTACCCCTTTCTAAATCCTGCCTGCTCAACTGGTTGGTATGCATCAAATTTGTTGTTTAGTCTAGTTGTGATCACCTTAGTGAAAGTTTTATAGATTTGTGACAATAGAGATATTGGTCTATAGTTAGCTAATTTTGATCTAATTCCTTTCTTATATATCAGAATTGTATTTGCCTTGTTCCACTCTTGCAGTATTTGTCCTTCAAACTAACATTTATTGAAAAGTATCTTTAGGTATTCTTTTATCTTTTCCCCTTCTTCTTTTAACATTTCAATTAGAATTTCATCATCTCCCGGAGCCTTATTTCTTTTTATATCTCTAACTGCTTTTTCTATTTCTTCTCCGGTTATGGGGGGTAATATTTCAGAGTTTACATTCATTATTTTCTTTTTCAGGTTTTGTTGAGTTGTATCAGGTGGACTGTTTTAAGAGCTGTAGAGGTCAGTTATAATATTCACTTGTTATCTTAGATATTTGGGTTCTGCTTTTTTCTATTACACCTTGTTTATTTTCCATCTCTATGATTTCATTTCTTCCTAGGTGGGACTTGATAGATCTTGAGTTTCTATCATTTTCTATAATCTTCTCGAATCGTTCTTCTTGATGCCGTTTGAGATCTTGTTTTATATGTCTTCTAATTTCTGCATTAAGGGTTTTGTATTCAGTTGTATTTCTTTTATTTTCTTGTAGTAGGCTTCTCCGTTGTTGTAGCATGTTGCAAAGATATAGCACTTATAATGTTATTACGTTTTTTTTTATGAAAATATGGCTTATTTTGCCTAAAATGTGTTCTTACTATGACTATATAACAAAAAATATATAAAATCCACAAGGAAAACAATTCCTGTTTATATATACAAAAATATATAATTACGCAATTTGCTTAAAAATATTATGGACCATGTGAGTCCTCGTTGACATCTCAGGAGCACAGACCAAGTATGCTTTTTAGACCATCTCGCCGAGCTCGAAATGTCCCCGTATAGAATTTAAATGCGTTCCACTGATTAATTGGTCTTTACCAAAGCAATCTAATTAAATAATAAAAAAAAAAAGAGTTAGAAAATTTCTGATGACTTAGCGCGTGAGTTCACGTCAGCATCACACGGCCCATATAGTCCGTATTGGCCTCTTATGGCAATTAAACTGTTAAGGGAAGTGATCAAATCAATCTGTAAAAACCCAAAGATACCTCAACCTTGATAAAAGGGACACAGTTTAGAATAGGTCAATATGTTCAAGTACCTAAGATGTTGGATCTCGATAGTAATCTAAATCTCCATTTAGAAATAAGATCGAGAATGGAAAAGACCAAAAATCTTTCAAAAAATCAAAAGCATGCTATATAAGTCTCTAATAAAATTTGCTGAAATGTGCATTCTTAAAAAATCAACCCTAAATAAATTGGAGACCGTTGAAAAGCTGCCTAGAATAGGCAAGGGACGAGAACTTTTCAAAACAGTGAAAGAGAGGACTAGGAAGAACAAGACTATCATGCATAAGAAACACCTAACGGTGACCAGGACTAAATTTTAAACAGCTAATAAGAACAACTAAATACAGAGAAAAGTTTATAATTGTGGTAGCCAACCTTCATTGAGGAGAGGGCACTTTAAGATCAAGATTCATTTGTATCAGAAACAATTAAGCAACAGTGCAAATGACAATTTATAAGACAAATTCATAAGACAGATTCAGAGATAAGTCTGATGTTTCATTTGCATTATATAGCCTCTATAGATTCATACTTATCAAAAAATAAAAAAATTAATGGGAAAATCCCCGTGGTTCGCTGTATACCATCGTTAAAAAAACATACAGAAGTTAAAACACTTCACAATTGTATTTAGGTATAAAATTGTGTTTACAATGACTTACAATTGTTTTCACAATGTAAAATACAATGTTTTATGTATTTTTTTATACCTAAATACAATTGTGAAGTGTTTTAACTTCTGTATGTTTTTTCAATATTTTATCAGTCTTTGTTTTAATGAGATACATCTTAGACCTGCTTTATATGAGCTATCTAAATTACATTTTTGTCATATCATAGATGGTTCAGATAATAGACATTTATATTAAGACCTTGTAAATCCCTGAATGTCTCTTTATATGGGTGGATCAAAAGACGCGTAAAAATCGCGTAAAAAACGCGTAAAAATCACGCGTAAATTTGCGGCGTTTCCAAAAAAATATTTTATGCTTTGTGAGGAGCGAATGATTGGTATTTTTTTGTCGTAAGGAGAAGCCACCTACGTTACCTTACCGTGGGGTACCTACGTTACAATTCCGACTATAACACTATTTTTAAATACGAGTTTAGTAATTGGATAGGGAGAAAAGGCGCAATTGGCTTTCGCTAGATTTGACGCCCTGTGATTTTTCCTTGTGGAGAGTACTGCTACATAAAGTTTTTGCTACCCCAATATGGGATATGTAGTACCAAAAAGACAGGATGGGAAAAGAATTTGAAGTTCTTCCTGCTGCTTAGAATTTTGTAGAGAGACTTGTTTCACTATGTGTAAGTGTTGCCAAAAATGTATTGATGAAGGTGGTTTACATTTCGAACATAAAATGTAAAGCATGCACTTTTTGTACCTACTTATTTACAATAAACGTTTTTTACTCCAGTTATTCTTGCTTTTATTAACATACAAAACTTTTGATCTACTCGGTATACATTTTTATTTTTTAGCTTGGTCTATACGCCAATCCTATCTTCGTTGGGGACTTTCCAGATATAGTTAAAAAAAGAATTGCTGTCCGTAGCACTGCAGAAGGCAGGAAAGCATCCCGTCTACCATCATTTTCTAAAGAAGAAGTTGAATATATTAAAGGAACTCACGATTATTTTGGTTTGAATGTCTACAGCGCTTATCTAGTCAATAGTATTCCAGATCCACCGGTCACAGATCCGCCAACAAACTGGGGTGATGCTGGTGTAAATATATTCCAGCCAACTGACTGGGAATCTACATCTTCTGATCATACAAAGGTAATACCAGCAATATATTCTTTGGTATAGCTGTGATTAACTCAAATAGTTAATAATTTCTAATAATACTTAGATTTTATGTTTTTTTTTTTTTAATTATTAGCCATCTTTTAATGTCTTTCATTCGTGCTTATGTTGTTCCATATAACTCTGTACAGTATTTGTAGTACATTTAATATCTGATGTTTGTCACTTTCATTAGTAATTATTAGACGTGGGCAAATATGCAAATAAAAAAGTATGAAATATGCGCATAAATATGCAGTATTTTATACAAAAATATGCAGTATTTTATGCAAAATATGCATATTTATCTAGAAAATATGCATGTAATAAAAAATAATTACAATATTTTTTATTTACAAAAATACTTACAATATTATAAATCCATAACATATACAATTATTTTAACATATAAATATTATTTTGAATTGTGGTAACAATAGATTATCAAATGATGTTCAAAATTTTCTAATAAAAACTTATGGCTTCTATCTGAATACATATATTTGTAAATAGAAAAACTTCTTTCGACATCAACTGATGTAACTGGGCATTTTTCAAATTTACTATAATAGATGGTTCTAAATTAAGTGGTTCGGAAAATGTCCAGCTAGTACTTGAACCACTTCAGAAAGAATCTGGTAACCACTATTTTTTTCCATGGTTACTTTAAATTTTTGAAAAATTTCCTTTCCAATAGTACCTTTAACGTTTTGACACAATGACTCAAATTCTTTTATTAAAACTGTACTCTCTAACAATGATAATTTGGAGGATTCTAATTGAGTTATAGTTTTCTGGACAAAACTATAATTTGATTTTATGAATGACAGTTGCTGTTGGAGGATGTTATTTTGGAAGCTTGCTTAGCTTCCAATAAAGATTGGCAACTATCATCCGTTAAAAGGTTAATTATTTTTTTAATCAACAAAATGATCAGCATAGAAATTAGCTGCTTCCAACCATGTTCCCCAACGTGTTAAAATGGGTTGCGGTGGCAGTGGAACAGCAGGAAGCATATCTCTGTAACATTGTATTCTTACAGGTGATTTCAGGAATACCTTTTTGACGCTCGCTATTAAACTGTTAACTAGTGGAAATTTTTTTCTTACTTCCTCCGCAACTCTGTTTATTCCATGCGCTAAACAAGTGACATGTATTAAGTTTGGATAAAATATTTTTAAATTTTGTCCTGCTTTCACCATATATGGTGCGGCATCAGATAAAATAAGCAATAATTTATCATTAGGCACAGCAGCAGGAAGAAAAAAGTTTGCTAATGCTTCTTGTAGAAACCGTGATATTGTTAGAGCGTTGGTTTTTTCCACTGTTACAGGAAATTAAATACGATTTGGAAGTTATCACCAATCAATAAGTGCCAATGTATCTTCCTGACGAGTCAGTGGTCTCGTCCACACATATGTAAAAGTAATTATTACCTATTTCGGCTTTTATGTTGTGGATAACTGAGGAGTATAACAAATTGACATTATTTCTCTTTAGAGTTCGTTCACTGGGAATGTTTTGTTTGCAATATTTTTTTAAAAAGAACTAAAGTTTTCATTAGATAATTTTGAAAGCGGTATATTAGAAGATACTAATGCACGACACAAGTCTTCGTTAAAAGTTTCTTGTTCGGTTTGTTTTTTGGAACTTGACTGAAAGCACTTGGACACTGAAGGTTGATATTTTTCACCGGATGTGGTTTTTACTTTTTTAGCTAAATGTTTCGCGGTTCTGACATGCTGATCTATTTGAATTTTTTTTCAGATGAAATCTAAAAAAGAATATAAATATTCTATAGTTGTACCCATTTTTAAAATCTAAGATTGTAAAAATAAACTAAAAATGAACCGTTTTTGCATAACAATTAAAATATTTAAATTAAATCAAATAAAAATCGGTGTAGTAATCTTGAAAATGTCAAGAAATAACTGTGCAAGAAGGAAGAACCCCCAAATATTTACAAGAGGCTCTTGGTCTTTTCTGTTTACATTTAAAGAAAAAATACTGTGAGCATAAATTAAAAGCACCTAATTAATTAAGTCCAATATATCACATGTTTTTGTTTTTGTCAAAATTAAAGCAAACTATGCTATTTTAGAAAAAAAAATGTTAGCGACATTTCAGTAGACTATATTTTATATAGGTATCCTATTTTTTATCGCAAGGAGTATAAAAAATGCCCGAAAAAAGAAAAAATCCCAATTTTAAAATCTTTGTACAACCGTGTAAGTTTTTAAAATAAAATAAAAAATAATACGTGTGTACTTACGGTTTTGCCACAACATGAGCAATAAACTTTATCCATATCCATAGATAGCTCTTTGTAAGGTTTTATCCAAGTTGAAACATTGCTTATTTTCGGCATTTTCAAAGCACAATAATTATTCACAATTAGAAATACACGTTGTTTACGCCTCCAACTTTACAACAAAAGTGAAACCAAGTGAAACTAACCATCAAAATAAAAATTTTTACCTAGAGACATAAACTGGTTTACACAAACCCTTAATTCAGGACAAAACGTGACAAAACTATAACCCGCTGTATTTTATTAGTTACTATACCAAGAATTTGAATACCAGGTGATTATAAAACAAAATTAAATATTGGTATTTTCACGCTATCTGTAATTTTGAATATAAAAATATATAGTTAACACCAAATTTTCAAATTATATGCACTTTATGCTCACTTTTTTATAAAAGTATGCAAAATTTGACATTTTTGCATTTTTTATGCATTATATGCAAAATATACAATTTGCATAATTGCCTAAGTCTAGTAATTATTATAATTGATTTTTCATAATCATTTTTATTAATAGTTGTGTCTATATATCTGTCTTCATCTCCTTGGTCAGTTTCAGATAAAAAATCATGAAGAATGCGTAATAACTACTTTAAGTTTTTAAATTGTTAATATTTAATTTATCAATAAACGGAGAAACGAGTGATAGACATATTGAAGTATATTGTATATTTTGGTTTTCACTTTCGATTATTGACGTTTAAGCAGCAAAATATATGTTTATATTACAATTTCAACTGTATTTAGGTTGTTCCATGGACAATAAGACCGTTACTAAATTGGCTTAAGGACCATTACAACAACCCAGGAATTTTCATAACTGAAAATGGATACCCAAGCCATGATGGAAGCAAAGATGACCGGAGAATATATTACATCAAGGTGAGTTCAATATTTAGTTATTTGCCTTACTGTTTAACAGTATATACAATCAATCAAATATCGTAATCATAAGATGGTGCTTTAATATCCTTTCGTGAGACTTGGTCCATTTCAAAACTACTTTCCATCCTTCTCTGTTTAATATCGGTCTTCTCCATACCCACATCAATTTCTGTAGACTCTTCCTCCATATATTATAAGTATCTGAGCTTATATATCTATTTAGATAGCTAAGAACATGTATCTGAAAATAGTTCTCCCGCTGATTCTTCCATCGTTTTCTAAAATACCTTTTTATGTGGTATTCACACGAATCCAACTGTGTTTTTTTATCTGACAGTTTAAACTCAGCATTTACTCTTTTATATATTATTATATTTTCGCTATCTTTTCTATATTGTCCTTAGTAAATATCAATAGTTGACAGTTAAATGTGAGAAGCGGTAGTACAAACTGTTATGTACCATGGTTATTTGAAGGCAAAGAATGATAAAGATTTTCGAGAAAATAGTATTGGGGAATTAGGATTTAAAAATATCATATAGTAAACAGGGTTATAAACGTTGTAGTATTACAACAAAGAATGAACGTTTTCAACTAAAAAAAAAGAATTATCAAAAAATTTGTCTTTAGGTAGGACAGTTCCCAAACATCTGGCTTTCGTTCACGCCGAAAGGACATTTTCGTCATTTAAAAATATTTTTAATAACAGAAGACAAAATTTTACTTGTAACATTCTAGAATATTATATAACTATAATTGGTACAGCCAAACAAACAACAAGTAATTAAATAAGTCCATATGTTAACATCTTCTATCGAAGATCCTCAATTCCTTATAGATTGAGTCACTAGAGAATGCTCTAATAACGGACTAAGCATAAATACAACAAAGACAAAGTTACTTAGTTAGAAAACAAGACCTCGGCGCTATACAACTAATTGTCAATAATAAACCGATAACAAAGTTAATCATTTTAAATACCTAGGATGTTGGATAAACGAGACACTAAATCCGGATGAAGAAATTAAAACTCATATAGAAATTGCAACAGGGCATTTATGAAACATAGATATATTCTGAGCAATTCTCAGCTGAACTTACAGTTGAGAATTAAGTTTCTAAAATGTTATGTGTATCCTGTATTATTGTATGGATGTGAAACCTGAATTATGAAGGTTAATACAATGAACAAAATAAAAGCCGGACCTTGGTTTACCAAACCACATTTAGGTTAGCTCTGATAATATCGTTTAAATCTAATAGATTAAAGTGATCAAAAATATTTAAAAGTGTTTACTACAAAAATCTAGAGTGCTTTTCATCGATTGGTCTACAATCGCAGTGAGTAAAATTAATATTCTCAATAATACATAATTACAACATATTCTGATAGTCAACAAAATTATCACAAAGGCCGTTTCAACCGGTTTCAGAGCGGGTTTTATTATAACTCTGCTGATAATACAGAGCCTGATTGGGACGGGTAAAAAATTGACTATGATAAATAAATTTAAAGACAAAAATTATTAACCAAAAATGAATCCAAAAGAGAATAATCCTTCAAAAAACACCACACTATCTACATACTTAAACATACTAACTTCATTCAAATATCCGGCAAAAGACCAAGCTATTGTACTATCTGCCATAGAAGGAATCAAAATTCATGATTATATAGTTGCCATTGGATCACTTGTCCTTCCAAAGAACATAGTTTTTGCCTCGAAAATTGCAAACAACCGCATTTGCATTTATTTATCTTCTAGAAGAATAGTAGACCAACTCATTGATTCACACAAATACGTCAAAATCAGCAACTTGCAAGTAGAAGTCCGCAGATTAATAACTCCAGCATTAAGATTAGTCATCTCGAATGTTTGTCCAACCATTCCAAACGAAGTTATAGAAGAAGAACTCAAGAAAATGGGAATTATAGCCATATCAAAAATGACATTTCTTCGAGTGGGTATGTCTGAGACAGAATATAACCATGTTCTAAGTTTTCGGCGGCAAATCTACATCAATCCATTAGAAAACTTATCTATAACAGACTCTTTCAACATTTCTTTTGATTCCACAACATATCGAATATACCTTTCTATAGACGAATTTAATTGTTCTAAATGTCGAACAATAGGACACCGAGAAATTGACTGCATTCAAACAACAGATTCGCCCAGTGAACAAATGGAAACAGAAGTACCTGAAAATCCTAATTCAAATAACCAAACCAATATAGAGCTAACTGAAACCACCAATAAAACTCCATCTGAAGTCAACATTTCCTATAACCCTCCAGCTCCTACCCTATCTATAATTAGCAACGATAACCCATCTTTAAATAGAGATAAGGCCAAAAGACAATTATCAAATTCTCCAGATGTTTCTGATATTCCCACATCACAAGATGTCTTTTCTGTTCCCAAAACATCTAAACCAAAAAAAAGGGCCAAGTCGACTGAAAATACATTTGCTGTCCTCGATTCTATTAAAAACTTAATAGAACAAAAAAATCCGCCCTTTCCTATAGGTTATTCAGAAATATGCCTATTTTTAGAAAATGCCACCAACTCTAAAAACACTGAACTTATAGCAAAAGAATACACCAATGAAATATCCGAAATTATTGACATTCTCACTTTTATCCACGCAAATTTTCAAAATCCCTCTTTAAAAAGAACAATTACAACTATTAAGAAAAAATTATTCTCAAATTATTATTCATCTACAGAAGAATCTGACAACGACACAATTAGTCAGAATAAATAATGTCTAATACATTTTTAATTCAATGGAACCTAAACGGATTCTACACCCACCTTGAGCAATTAAAACTTCTTATAAACGATTTCTCGCCCATTGTAATTTGTCTGGAAGAATCTCACTTTAAAAACAATTCTGTAATACTTAGAAATTATGTGCCATTTCTGAAAAACAGAAATGGAATGCATGCTAGTGGTGGAGTAGCTACTTTCATTCGAAATGACACTGAAGCAAAAATCATTCCACTTATTACAAACCTGGAAGCTGTGGCTGTGTCAATAACCTACAGTAAAAACATCAATGTTTGTAATATATACTTACCGCATCCTAACCAAGACGACATAAATGAACTAACAGCACTCATAGAAAAAATTACCCTATCCCAAAGTAATTCTAGGCGATTTTAACTGCCATCACCCAGCGTGGGGTAGCCAAAAAAATCGATAAATGTGGCAACTTTCTACACAGTCTGATAAATAAATCAAATTTAATCTTATTAAACACTGGAAAGCCAACAAGATTCAATTCATATAACGGATCATTCTCTGCAATTGACCTGACTCTGTGTAGCCCATCACTAGCACACATGTTTCAATGGAACACAGCAAAAACTCTGCACGACAGTGACCACTTCCCCTTACTTATTTCAATCGAGACAAACCAACCTCTTAATCCGAATGTATATCAAAGATGGAAAATAAAATCAGCAAACTGGGAACTTTTTCAAAAAGATTTGGAAGACGAGATGGAAAATTATGAGATATCAAATGACATTCACAAAACCGTCACGGACTTTAACAACATTATCTTAAATTGTGCATCTACATCTGTAGGAAAAACTAAACCGTGTAAAAGGCAACCGGTACCCTGGTGGAATCAAGAAATCTGTCGGGCCTTGGCTGCTAGCAAGCACGCCTTTAATGTTTTTAAGAGACACAAAACAGAGGAAAACCTAATAAAATTCAAGAGATTGAGAGCTAGTACACGATTCTTAATAAAAAAGAGTAAGAAGGAGACCTGGATTGAATATGTTAGAAGCATTAACACATCGACACCAGCAAATATAATCTGGAACAAAATAAAGAAAATAAAAGGATCAAGTTTACCTTACTCAATAAATGCACTTTCATATAACAACCAAATCATCTCTTGTAGAAACAAAATTCCTGAAATTCTAGTAGACGTATTTCAAAAAAACTCTAGGATTCTGTACTAGATCCGATCTTTTCTACGCATAAGACTACCACAGAATTTGTAGACATCAAAATTCGCAACCAGATCTCTCCCATAAATGTACCCATAACTTTGCAAGAATTAGATTTTTCTCTTTTAAACTTAAAAACCACATTTCCAGGTCCTGATGATATTCCATCGATATTTTTAAAAAATCTACCCCAAAAATGCAAAAAGATACTTTTAGACATCTTTAATCACATCTTTTAAAATCATTACTTTCCTGATAATTGGATCAAAGCTATTATAATCCCAATTTATAAACAACACAATCCAAAAGATTGTCCCACATCTTACCGTCCTATTTCCCTCACCTGTAGCATGTGTAAACTTCTCGAGAAAATTTTAAATTACAGGCTTACATGGTATCTAGAAAATGAAAATCTCCTGACCACAATTCAAAGTGGTTTTCGACGAGGAAGATCTGCTAACGACAACTTAGTGGCACTTGAGTCAACCATTCATGATGCATTCTTACTAGATCAGAAAGTTATAGCAGTCTTTTTTGATGTGAATAAAGCTTTCGACACAACATGGAGATACCTCATATTAAATAGACTTGATAAATGGGGAATTCAAGGACATATGCTTGCGTTATAAAAAACTTTCTGAATAAAATGGAAATACAAGTAAGAGTTAACGGATACACCTCTACCACTAGAATACTCGACAACGGTGTTCCACAAGGTTCTATTTTAAGCCCAACTTTATTTTTAATTGCATTTAACGATGTAATAAATACAATTAAGCCTCCTATAAAAGCAAACTTATACGCTGATGATTTAGTTGTGTATATTAAATGCAAAAATATTATATCTGGGTCTAAAATACTACAGAACCTTCTATACAAAATCGAAGAATGGTCTTCTAAAACAGGCTTCCTCTTTTCAACTAATAAGACACATTAAACAGTTTTCAGTAAACGCAAGAATACCATTCCTGTTTCGTTAATATTTAACGGTCAAAATATATCTCATTCAGAGGAATCGAATTTTTTGGGCCTAACGTTTGATTACAAATTAAACTGGAAAACACACATTACGACTTTACAACTAACTTGTTAAAATAGAATAAACTTGCTGAAAATTCTATCCAATAATATATGGGGAGCCGATTCTAGTATTCTGCTTAACCTCTACAAATCAATTATTCGCAGTAAACTAGACTACGGTGCAATATGCTACGATACAGCAAATAAAACGTTTCTAAAAAACCTTAACACAATTCAAACAACAGCTCTAAGATTAGCCGTCGGTGCCTTCAGAACCAGTCCTGTAAGCAGCTTACAAGTAATATCAAGAGAACCCTCTCTACATCTAAGACGACATCTACTTAGTTTAAATTATGCAGCAAGAACATCTTCCAATAAAAAGCACCCATTATATTCTGAGATTATTAACGCACCTACATCCAATTTGTATAGAAACAAACAATATAAAGACAAACCCTTTAGGGAAAGAATCAATCAAAAAGGATTCAATTGCAATGAATTCAAATTATCCATAACTACAAAATTAGACTTTCCTCCATGGCTTACCCCCTTATCTATCACCGATTTAACTTTAATACAGTACCCAAAAAATACCACAAATCCTAACCTTATCATTAACGCATTCAAAGAAATTATGGAGAAGTATCCAAATCACCACATAATATACACAGATGCATCAAAAACTGAAAGTGGCCATGCTGCAGCCTTCACAAATAAAAATTACAAATATGCCATTAGAATTCCACAACATTGCAGCATTTACACCGGAGAAACCACAGCGATATTAGAAGCCATCAAGAAATCCTCTTCAACGACTGAAAATAATATTTTAATCATCACAGATTCACTGAGCGCAATTCATAGAATTAATCAACTTTACCCTAGCCATCCTATTGCACAAAACATAAGAAACGAACTTAATGCACTACACCATATAAATAAAAAGGTTACGTTTATCTGGATACCTTCACACATTGGCATTAAAAGCAACGAGGAAGTTGATCAATTAGCATTAAAATCCATCAAAAATGAAAATGTTCCAGAAATTACTAAATATCCCCACACCGACCATAAACGACAGTCCATGAACCATATAATAAATTTATGGCAAGCAACCTGGGATGCAACAGACTCTAAGTTGAAAACAATAAAGCCTCGAGTAGACTCTAGCCTACCACAACAAGGAAAAAGAAGAGATCAAGTAATCGTAAATCGTCTTCGAATCGGCCACACAATACTAACACACCAACACCTTCTAAATAAAGAACCAGCTCCAATTTGTACCTACTGCTCTACTCAACTCACGGTGAAGCATCTGATAGTCGACTGTCCGCAGTTCCAACCTCAGAGAACATACCGAGGAATTAGTGGAAACCTGAGAAGTGCGCTTACGACAAATATCTCGGATTTATCGCAGTTTCTAAAAGACATAAACATTTATAATAAACTTTAATTTAACAAAATGTACTACTGTGTATGTCCCCCCACTAATAACCCTTGGTGGTTGATGTGGGTCTTGTATGTTTAAATAAAAAAAAAATAGAAGCCCTCGAGATGTGGTTATATCGTAGAATGCTCACAATATCATGGGTTCAACACATTTTAAACAGAGAAGTCTTGAACAGAGTAAGTCAAGGTGAAGGTGACTTAATAAAAATGATAAAAAAAAACTCGAATATCTGGGGCATATAATGAGAGGAAGCAGATACAGGATAATGCAGTCGATACTCAATGGAAAGATCGACGGAAGAAGAGCAATTGGTAGAAAGAAATACTCATGGCTCCGAAACCTTCGTCAATGGACTGGCTTATCAGCAGATGAATTATTACATGCCGCGCAAGATCGAGAACGATATCGGTAAATCGTCATGGAAGCTACCCATGCCTAAAACTTGGGCACGGTACTCAAAGAAGAAGAAAAAGATATGTTAATAATGTTAAAAATAATACAAATAAAATATTTAAGTAATAGAATATCAGTACAATTTTAAGGAGTCATTTGACGCAGCATGAATCATAATATATCAATCAATACTGCAATATGTAATCACAACTTTGCTATGCCATCAATTTTTATCAGAATAGGTGGCTACACTTACATAGACAGCTACAAAAAAAAATTATATTGAATATTATTTGTAGCAAATTAAATCCACTTACTTTTTATTATAAAATGGAAAATAAATAATTTATAAACAAAAATAACTGAAAATTTTGGAACAATTTTACTTTTAGTCCTTTTTAACCCTCCGCCCCGCAGGTTGCATGCATATTAAAATGATACAAGCTCGCCAATTCTCGATGCTCTTATTGAACCCTAAAGTAAGGAGAACCCACCTTCATAGTACCTTCCTAGACCGGATTAGTCTACCGTCGTATTCGTAACGTCCTAGTTGGGAAGAAAATATTTCGAGGATAAACCGGACACAGATGCGGAAGATTAGACAAAGGATGAAAGAGTTGATGACCCTGATTCTGAAGAGAGTGGGACAGAGGAAGAACCAGATTTCCATACAATTTATTTTACTTTGGAAAAGATAAAACTACTAGATGGATGAAAACACCGCGCGCGAAGAAATGAAGCACTGAGCCACACAACCTGGTTACATGTCTTCCAGGAGTAATACGTTAAGCATGACCAGCTAAGTTACATATAGAATATTGGTGTCAGATATTTTCTGATTAAATACTATAAACAATAGTCAATTTCACAAACCAGTATATTCATCCCGAAGTAAGGGATCGCTTTGACCGACAACGTGATGCAACTGATACGAACATGACAGAACTCAAGGCCTTCATAGGCCTTTTGTATCTAGCAGGATCTTGCGCGTCAAGATCCTGCACAACGAATCAATCTTGTGCTATGGATTTTGCACGCCAACGAAATGATGTCGACTGGTTATTAGTCTCAGAAGGTTCAAGTTTCTTATTAGATGCCTGCATTTCGATGACCGCATCGCAAGACCTGAAAGAAAAGCTGTTGACAACATTGCGCAGATTCGAGAACAACTCTTCGACGATTTTGTTCATAATTGTAAACATATGTGCTATTCACTAGGACGGTGTGTGACTATTGAAAAACTGGATGCTTTTAGGAGACGTTGCAGGTTTAAAACAATATATGCCTTAAAACCCTCCAAATACGGAGTACAAGATGCAGTTACTTTTTATAGTTATAGCCTGAAAATATATACTGGAAAGCAACCGCAGGGACCCTATGAACAATATAATAATAAACCATCTGATGTCGTTAGAAGATTGGCAGTACCTATTTATGGAATGGGGTGCAGTATAACGGCAGAGAATTGGTTTACAGATGTGCAACTTGTTACCAAATTGAAACGTAATAGACTGTCTTATGTTGATGTGTCATCATTTCAGACATGTAATCATGTCTGAAACCAGAGATATATATTTTCTAGTCAATTATGCTAAATTTGAGCAAACTTATATTTTTTTATCCATATCACAAATAAGAATGCAATACGTGGACTAAAATGATATTCAAAAAAGATAAACATTTTTTTAAAATGGGTTTTTTGTATACAGCAAAAAAATAATAAAAAATTTTCAATTTTAACTACTGACACTTATTTTGATTCTAAAAATGTTTGCATGTTGATAAGTAAATTTATTTAAGTTATTTAAGTTCAAAAATTTAAAAACTTATTTATATTTAATTGAAAATTATTATTTTATAGGGCTACTTAAGTCATATCCGAGACACTATGGACCAAGATAATATAACAGTGCTTGGATATACCGTTTGGACACTAATGGACAATTTTGAATGGACTGCAGGTTATACGTAAGTAGATATCTAACAGACACGATGAATTTTTTTCAATATGTCGTTAATATCTTTCGATGTATACATATACTTTTACTATTGCATCTAGCTTTTTTTTGTTAATTTATTAGGCATCTGTTAAGGATTTTTTGTTGACCGAATTGTATAAAAGTCACAAGACTGACACACAAACACACAGTGGCGTATGATTCTAAAATCTGTGGTATTTAAATCCCTTAAAGTTGTTTTGTTCCATAATATGCTAGATGCTCCTCTTCGGTTAACGAACTGAAATATATAAAAAAAATCTGAACTCTTTGGTGATAAGACACCACAGTAACCTTAAACAACTCATTTCGCATGTTCTTCGGCGAATCTAAAACTAGCTAATTAATACAATCTTTACGGCGTTTTTAGATCAGTTGGTAAGTACTGTAACACAAAGTACTGTTTTGTACATATTATGTACAACAACTGTTTTAAATACTTTTAACTCTAAATCTTTGTCTCCTGATGAAGCTGACAATTAATGAAGTTATTACAATTTAATTATTGTAAGAATTTCAAATTCAAGATAGGCTGTTTTAAATTTATATTGTCTATATTAGATATTATGTGTGTTTCATAATAATTATAATAAAGATAATTTAAAAAAGTACTTCATTATTCATTGCTCATACACAAACAAAACATCATAGCAATATATATATATATATATAATATATATATTATATATATATATATATAATATATATAATATATATATAATATATATATATATATATATATAGACCCCTCAGTATGCATTGGATGCGGCAAAAGTACTGCATCGATTCTTCATCCACCAGGGAGACGATATGAGTGCTGTATAAGATTCTATGCGTCTTCAGTACAAGGTCAGGTCAGTTCTGTGGAAAGGGAAAAGGAAGCAGACCAAGCTAACAGACTTTTAATAACGCAGTAATTTTACAGTAGCATATTATTTTGTTGTTGTATAGTCATTTTTTTATAATGTTGCTTATATTATTCTTTAATAAACCTATGTGGTGTACAATATAGCGTTAATTCATTTATAATTATGCGTTTTGATAAATTTTTTAAATTAACATAGGTTAGGGGAGAATGGTTACAGTGAACCACTTTTTATTTGGAGTGGTGTAACTCAGGAAAAAATATGCATATATGTCTGAAATTTGGATGATGAATGCTATAAGGTACGAACTTCTGCTCTCATAAGTGAAACATGATATAACCAGATGTTTGGTACTAGTTAAAATATATATTTTTCAAAGCGTCACTTGGTTCAGTGTGCCCCCGTCCTTGTGAACAGTGAACCAGGCTATGGGTAACAATGAACCAAATGGTGGTACAGAGAATCAGCAGGTTTCTTGGAGAAAAGAAAACGCATGATATAGCAAAACCTTTGATAACTCACTACTAGTACAAACTAGCGTATATCTATTTGAGTAAAATTTAATTTGAATGAATAGAATGACTGTTGTCGTTTAGTATTCCCACAAATAGTTGGTTTTGGTAATATCAATTTTACGTCTGACAGTGCAACCGGAGATACGTCTAAAACGTCTGGCAAACGGAATGTGTTTTCCATTTTATAGTTTCTTCTTAAAAAACTTACTTCTACTTCTTGTTCCTTGGCCTCTTGTAATACCTTAGCAACGTAATAGACTTTACCATTCTTCCCATTGAATTCAACCAACACATAGTCTCCTTCACTGGGTAATTTTTCTAATGGATTAAAAGAGTCGGAGGTCATAATATTCTCCTCATCACCGCTTTCATAATAGTCTTCTACCTCAGAATGAACACTGAACGTATCTTCTTCATCTGTTGTATCTTCTGGTTCTTGAAACACTTTTTTCTTTATGGGATGCGCTTTCTTCTTTCTCTGCTTTTCTGCTTCGCGCTCCTCAATTTCCATTTTTTCTGGGGTGTCCGTGGCTATCATAGATTTACCCTTTCGTCTTGGTTTTCTGGTATTTTTTCTCGGCCCAGCCTTTGGCAGCCCTCGAAATTGATCCGGAGTTACAAATTCCAAAGATATTTCAGCCTCAGAGTCAGGAGTTCTACTTCTACTATGTTCGGCTCCGACTGCCAGTGGATTTTCTGAATTGAAGATTTGGCCATCTGGAGTATTCCCATTATTTTCAGTAATGGGCCTGTTAGTAACTTCACTTGGCAAGAAGTCTATGTCGGTAAAAACATTTCTATCGTACGGGAAGATGCCGGTATTCTTAAAGGAACTACAAATATTTGACGGAGTCATTGCCTTCATATGTGCATCCCCAACGCAAGCAGCTACCTCATAAATTGTTAGAGGTTTTCCTGGATTCCGCATCATCCAACTGTCTACAGCTGCATTGTAAGCAGTTTTGAAAGGTTTATAAAGGCAAACGTCTAAGGGTTGCATCTTTCCGGTAGAATGAGGCGGAACTGTTAATATTGTCACACCATTTTCCTTTGCCAATTCAATGGCTTTTATGCAAATATGAGCTTCAAAGTTGTCCATTATCAGTAAGCTGGGGTTTTCTTTGCTAGTGTTTGAGAATTTAATAAAGTGTTCCATCGTGTCTACAAATAGTGTGCTATTCATCCACCCAGACTGTGTCGCCAATCCTAACGTTCCGGTGGGAGCCCCATTTGTCATGTGATGCTTAAAATGGACACGAGGAAAAATCATGACTGGTGGTAAAAAATTGCCGGAAGCATTGACGATACAACAGGTTGTTACTAATGTTCCCTTTTCACCACTAGTGACTTTGCTGACCTGTTTTTGTCCTTTCGCTGCGAGCACCTTTTGAGATTTTTGCACGGTCAGGGAACTAGTTTCGTCAAGATTATATATCCTAGTCCCATCAGCAAATTCGGGCTTACGTAACATAACTTCTTGTAACTTATCATAAAATATGTTCACATTATGTCGGTTAAATGACGTAGCTCGGGACAGGCTACATCCTTCAGGTGTCCTAAGGCTTAACCGGGGATGTCGCTTTCTAAAATTGTATAGCCATTCCATGCCAGCAAGCTTTCGATCATTCCATTTTTCAGGAATTTTGACGTTGTTGACTATTGCCATTTCGTAGGCCAGCTGGCGACATTCCAGCAGTGTTAACCCGTAAAACATTTGGCTACATTTTACAATATAATTGGCCAGTGCTTCTTCCTGGATGGCTGTGAAAATTTTATTCACTTCATAATTAGGAGTTAGCCGTATTGGTTCATCTGTATTTTTAAATTTTTGCCAATATCTTCTAACAGTCGGATAAGGAATCCCTTTAAGTTTTGCCACACTTCTTATGCTTTGATTTTCTCTCGATATGAGGTCTAAAGCACTTCGCATCTGCTCTTCACTGTGCATGCCAATGTTTGTTTTTCTAACTCGGTTGCGTGGCATTTTGAATCTGAAACAATAAATAAACGTAATCATAAACCAAATTATGATTAATGAAATTAAATGCATACATTCTAAGGGCCGGTTGTTCGAACGCTATTCAAAAATGATCATTACCAAATATTTAATTACTGTCACCAACTGTCAATGTCAATTTTTATTGGGTTGCTGAAAACATAATCGATTACCATTATGAAATTAGTTAATCAATTATGTTAATAATTGTTATGTTAATTGATTCACTAATCTCATAATTGTACTCAATTTATTATGTTTTCAGCAACCCAATTAAAGTTGACATTGACAGTTGGTGACAGTAATTAAATATTTGATAATAATCATTGTTGATTAGCGTTCGAACAACCGGCCTTGTATAACATTTGCACAGTAAACCATTATGGGTTACAGTGAACCAGGTTCAGTGTAACCCATTCGTCAATGGTTCGCTGTTACCCACCGCCACCTATTTAACTAAAAAATTTATTTAAACAAAAATAAACTACATTGATTTGAAAGACAAGATAAACAGTATGTACAAAGACCTATTAAGTAGCTTGGAACTATAATTGATCTGAATTTACCGCCAGGCTTGGAACAAAACAAATAAATACAACAATGTGAAAAAAAGCATTCGACTTACCGTTCAGCAGATATCGAAATAAACATCTACACACTATGTTAGCTTGATGCGAACTAAAGTAGTAAGGTGTCGCGTAAAACCAGCAGATATTTGAAGAATAGAGTTGGGCGATAAAGTGCATAGGCAAAGAGTGGGGGCTGCTGGTTCACTGTGTAACATGGTTCACTGTGACCCAAGTTCCCCTATTTAGTACAGTATTATTAATATTACAGTACCGATTTTTTTCTCTCTCTGTATAACGATCCCTCCTTATAATGATAAAAATTCCCGGTCCCTTGCATATTGTTATAGAGAGAGGACTGTATATAAATATATTAACAATTTATTTCCATTATCACTGATACTGTAAACATATTTGAATTTTTGTGATGCGAAATTTTGATGTTGGAAAATATATGAGCTGTACCTAATTACTGTCTTTTTCGTCAATAACAACACTATTTTTACAAACAAAATTTTTTAGAATTATAATTATATTGTTTTATAGGCAAAAGTTTGGACTATATGAAGTGGATTTCAACGAACCCAATAGAACAAGAACTGCTAGACCATCTGTGGATTTTTACAAGAAAACTATTAAAACCCGATGCCTTGTAAATCAATGTATTGACTAAATGTAACAAAAACTAATAAATATATATTTAACAAAACACTGTATTCTATGTGAAAATTAATTTTAAAATAATATACCTACTAAATATTAAAAAAATAGTCAACTCTATAGTATTTGCAAGACTTAGATAGATTGTTTTTAAAATAGTTAATCCCAATGAATAAGTGAATTATTAGGATGCAGTCCAGCAACCTAAGAAGTGAAAGAAAAACAATAAGCTAGAAGTTGCTGACTTACTTAAAAATACCCTAATAGTTAAATATTATTGTTGAAAAATCTAAAACTGGTACGTATTCCTTTGAAATGACAGGAGAATCATTAACTTAGCAATGATTTTTAGGATAAGAAGGAGCGGGAAAGAGAGAGGATAAGGAAGAAACAAAGCAACTACAAATGACGACACACGCAAAATTTTGTGCTTGTATTGATTTTCAAGATTACTCTGTAAAAAATAATTATTTGCATGATTGTTCTATATACCAATAGCCAGTAGAGTTATTAAAAACTTGGTGTAAAAAGTGCAGTTACAGCTAATAATTACTGTGAGTACCATTTCACATTTTATTAGTATAAAACCAACTACTAATTACATACAAGAAAACCAGACCCTGTTGTCCACCTCTTTTTGTTTGAACGGCTCGAAAACCATAATGACAGCTGACCGCAAACTCCAGTGCAACGGATGTAATCGACAAAATACACATCACAATGTACATGCACCAACCTTTCTTCAGAGGATGGCATTCGACAGAAAATTGGTGGCTTGAGTATCCTTTGTTACTCTTGTAGCTCAAATATCTGTACTATTTCGGAAATAAAAGATCTTCTGCTAGACTGTAAAATGGAAATTCGTATGAAAATCGATAATTTGGAGAGTTATTGATTGATTCATTTAAGTCTACCAAATGGATATACGAATAATATTGCTAACGAAGCTGTGGAGCGCATAACACATGCTAAAAATATTCTAATCAGAGACTTACCAGAATTTTCCTCTGGGAATGCACAAATCAAAAGATGACGTAAATAAGGATAACCTTGTCTTGAAAACTGTTGGCTGCCAGGAAAAGCAAACCTTCTATAGAGTCGACAAAGAGAACCAACGATTTCCACTAGTAATAAAGGTAGTAATAAGTTCAGCAGAACAAAGCCACGGAAAAATTTCAATAGTTGATGATAAGATGCTCATCCAACAAATATGTTTAAAATACCAGTATACTGTTAAATACATTAATGGCACTCCTAGAATTCACGAATTTTTGTTTAAAATTTTTCTACCGACAAAATTAAAACCTGGCTTATATACTAATTTAGATTCACTTTCGCTAAGTGTGACGACTTAGTATGCACAATGCACCTCTTAAACTGTACATTATTTGTATTGCCGAATCCTGGCTGAAATCCTTAATTCCTGACTCCTTTGTATGTATAAAAGGATATACAATATATCGAGAAAAATCAATATATAGACATATATACAATATATAAACAGAGAAAATCGTGTGAGTGGCGGTGTATGCATTTATTTATCGAATGTTATTATCACTAGAGACTGCATTATATGCAAAATGGATGTGCATATATATGCAGCATACTTTTGGGTTTGAGCATATTGTCACATATTTGAAAAGATCACATAAATAAAATAGTTTTCTATACATATTTAGATAATAGTTACTTGAAATTATTCATAGCAGGTACTAGGTAAGGTAACTACGAAATAATTTTAATACAAATATCTACTAAATCTAAATAAAGTTTTATTGTTTGGGAAAAAACATCTGGGAATTATTTATCAGAAAAATAGGGCCAACATGCAGGTTGCATTTCTTTTTTGAAAATATGCCGAAAGTAGCGAAACAAAAATAAAGTCTATTGCGGAGTTGGGTTGGTGGCAACAGTGAAATGAGGATTATAGACAATGAAAATGTTTACTGTACTATTTGTGATAAAAATGTGAGTTCACTTATATTTTAACGATTCAAAAATTTAATTTAAAATCTCATTTTTGCAGGAAAATCGGTATACATATACTAAACATGTAACAGTTTAACTATTGGCGGTAGTTTTAGTTCCGAGAAAAAAAATATAAGGTATCTTAAAAATTTGAAGTCCATATTATTGCATAAGACTCCTATTTACTATACCGTTTTATTACAGATTCCATGTGAAAAAAAAAATTCCAAATTTCCCAACACCTGAAAACGGCTCTCCACTAATATAAACTATCTAAGGACTTCAAGAAACCACGCCAGCAGCTTATGCAGAACAACATTATTCAAAATCGTTACACATCGACGGGGCAAGAAATGTTTGCAAAAGATGTATGCAATTTTTTTGTAAGCTGCAATATTCCACTGTATAAATTGGATAGCAAGGTGTGTCAAAATTTTTTGAAAACATATTGAAAAATTAAAAATAAGGCAGTACAGGTACCAAGTCCTTCAACTCTTCGCAAGAAATATGTGAGGGCATCTTACAAAGACGTTATTGAAGATATTAGAACCCGGGTAAGAGATGAATATCTGTGGATATCTGTCGACGAGACTACTGACGCCAAGTGTCGGCAAATTGCGAATTTAAATATTGGAGTTTTAAACAGTTCAACTGATGACTCCAACAAGTCGTATTTAATCAGCGTAAAATGTTTAGAAAAAACTAACTATGCAACAATTGCTTGATATTTGTTAATGAATCTTTGACAAATTTCTTTTTACCGAATCAAGTACTTTCTGAAAAAAAATTGCTACTGGTTGCCGATGCCGCTTCTTACATGGTTAAAGTTGTTACTAGTCTTTAGATTTTACTCTAGATTTTTTTCCGAATTTGATTCATTGTACATGCTTAGTGCATAGTTTAAACAGGGTGATAGAGAAAGTTGGACTCGAGTTTCCAAATGTAAACACTTTAATCAACAATGTAAATAATAAAGTATTTTTAAAAGCACCATTGTGAGTAGAAGTATATAGGGAGATGCTTCCCGATATCCCTTTGTCACCGGAACCAGTATTAACTAGATGAGGGACGTGTTAAAATAGTGCCATATTTCTTGCAAATAATTATATTGATATCAAAAATGTTATATCAAATTTCGATCCTTCTTGTTGTATTGTTGTTCAGAAATGTCAAAATATTTTTAGTGAGAATTCTGTTCAGAATAAACTGTGCTATATAAAAGCAAATTTTGACTTAATTGTAAACTCTAGTACAAAACTAGAGAGTCAAAAATTATCTTTAAATGATAGTATTTGCATTGTTGATTATGTCAGAGAAAGAATAGTAAACCTTTCAGGGACAATTGGAAAAAAATTAAAGATAAATTTAGTGAAGTTTTAAACCGGAATGAAGGCTTTTCTTTATTGCGATCAATAAATAACATAATCAATGGAAGATTTAACGAAGCGTTATTAATATGCATCCCTTGCTAGTGTCAAATTATAGATTAACTCCAGTTACATCCTGTGATGTTGAAAGATCGTTTTCCTCATATAAACACATATTAACTGATAGAAGGCATAACATAACTCTTGAAAATATTGAACATTTTATGATGATATACTGCAACAGCAAGAACGAGGACATTTTTTTGTGAATTTTCATTTATATGTTTTTATTAAATGTAGTGATAAATAAACACTCTCTAAGTTATACTATAATTTTATTTCTTACCAAATCTCAAGCCCTAAAAATTTAAAACATATTTTTTTGAAGTCCATATATAAATGCATATTGCATATAATAAAGGCATATTTGATTACTTTTTAGGTGCATGTTGCATGCATATTTTAACCATTTTTTAGAGCATATAATCCAGTCTCTAGTTATCACAACTTTCAAAATTAACATTAAGCTATTATAAATTCCTGGAATACACGCAATTAACTTATCTGTTACTGATAATCATTTTTGCCTTAATGTAATATGTATATAATGTTTACCTATTGCACTACATGTAAACGATGTTTTCTTGACAAAACTGAAAAAACTGGTAATCTTATTACTGGATATTTTAATTTTTCAGAGTTCACCTGACCAATAATTTCATTATCTGATGCCGAAAACTCCTATAACTTGTTTAGAAGCTCTGTAGTAAATTCGAACCTCATACAACCCATCATAGAACCTACTAGATTTAAAATTAATAACCAACCTTCTACTCTAGATCTAGTGTTTATTAATGACAAACAGCTAATTTCTTCTCTCGAAATTAGCTCTTTTATAGAAAAGTCAGACCATGCAGTTATAATGGCTCACAATGAGTTGAATCAAATACTACCCACAAAAATAATACTGTATCGTATTGCTACTACCGACATTTCTAAAGTTGACACTAAACTCTCTTAAATCGACTGAAATTTATTTTTTGCTGACTTAAACGCCTAATTAGTGTGGACTGAATTTTCCGATACTGTCCACAAAATAACTTCTACAAATACCGCCGTGTGTAAGATTTATAAAAACAACATAAAACAACATAATAATAACAAATGACATCTCTGGCGGAAACGAAACATCTCTAAAAACTTTAAGATACAATTTTTAAGTAACTGTTATTGAAAGTGATAACATTCAAGAAGTCTACAAATACATACGATCTTCCTTGACGTCTATAGTTTCCACGCCTCTACTTCAAAACTCCAACCAGAATTTATCCTCTTCTAAAAAATAGTCTTCAAAAACTCTCTCTCTAGCATTTCCAAAGGTTTTTACTAAAGAATCGAATAATGGCAATCTACCTCCTATAAAGTGTAATCGTGTCGGTGCATCCTTGCAGCAAGTAGAATTTATAGTGTATTATGTTAAACAACACCTACTTAAACTGCGCACAGACGCTTCACCTGGTTTAGATTGCTTAATATTAAAACAGCTCCAAACCAGGAACATGTTATTCCCGTTAAACAACTTGGATTTGCCTCTGGTCGCTCTACTCCTACTAATCCCCTATATTGTGTTAACGACTGGACGTCATAACAGTTCGTAGCCGGTCGACGTTGTTTATACAGATTTTTCTTAAGCCTTCGACCGTGTTCCTAATCGCAGGCTTCTATATATGCTAGAACATTTGCGATACTTTACTTCGTTAAATAGATGATTTCCTGAGAGATCAACATTACAAAGTTAGAGTTGGCGAATGTTTCTCACAAGACAGGTTAAAGGAAAGAGGAGTGCCTGAGGGTTCTGTCCTTGGACTTCTGCTTTAAGATTTCTTAAACCATGAAAATACGATACGATGGCAGTTGTCAGTTGACGAGAACTGACGTAACATTACTCTCCATGTCTCCATAACTTTTTATGTTATCCTGTGATGAGGTTACGGTTATGTAATATAGACGATTTTTGCACACCATTAATGTTTCTGTTTTTTCCCTTAAGATATAGAGAATTCCTTTAAGCTTAAATATATAGCAAATATATATGTATTGAAATAAACCTTGTGGTGAAAGAAGTTAGTTTAAACAAATAGTACAACATAGGGTTAAAACTGTTCTCGCTCCAGGTTAACGGCAGAGCTAACGGCAGAACCTAGGAAACGATAGGATATAAAAATATGGATTAATTGAGTTTGTATTTAATAAATTTAGCTTGTTAATATTTAAATGAGTAACAAATAATTTTAATTGAGCAAAAGTTAAATTGAAAAGGATATCTTTTATATTGAAACTATCGGATACTCCTAATTCTTTTAGTTTATTTCTAAGGTCAAATTGTGTGTCTTTTCTTATGAGGTAATGTAAGAGTATATGGTCGATATCCTCTTCTGTACCACATTCACAATATGGATGATTTATTATTTTTAGTCGTTATAGATGTGAACCTGTACCAAAGTGTCCTGTCATGATCCTTATTATATTAGTCAGATGTCTTCAGTCTATATATGGAAATTTTTAATTTGTTTGGAAATGAAGGTTAAATTTCAGAATAACATATCCCCTTTATTTGTGTTTGAGCTTTTCAGCATATATCATGTTCCTTTCTTATTTCGCTTTTCAATATTGGTCAGATATCTGAATAGTTTATTTTCATACTTTGAGGTATGTTGAGTGATCTCCCAATATTTGCCAACTTACCTGCATATTCATTCCTCTCTATTCCTGAATGTCCGGGGATCCAACACTACTTATATTTACTGATATACGGAACTAACAGCCAATATAAATAAGGAAGCCAAAACAACAATTAAAGTATATAAACGAACAAAATCAATACAAATAAATAGTGGCGTGAGACAAGGCGATACAATATCACCGAAACTTTTCAATCAGGCTCTTGAAGATACTTTTAAAATATTAGAATGGTAAGAAAAAGGTATAAAAATTTGTGAACAATGCTTGAACCGTCTAAGGTACGCTGATAATATCGTATTGATAACTGAGAAAAAGAAGAATTATTTGAAATGATGAAAGAACAGGACGTAGAAGCTGGAACGAGAGGCCTTAATATGAATTACAGCAAGACCAAAACCATAACAAATACAGATGAAGACATCACAATGAGAATCGGACAAGATGAAATAGAACAAGTTCAGGATTATATATATATATATATATATATATATATATAATATATAATATATATATATATATATATCTTGGTCAAACTATAAAACTTAACAAAGAGAATCAAACAGCAGAGATAAAGAGACGAGTTAGACTGGCATGGGCGGCATTTGGCAAACTAAGCTACATTCTTAAAAACAAAAGATATCCACAGCATCTTAAGACCAAAGTATACAATCAATGCGTACTCCCTGTTCTTACTTATGGTTCCCAAACGTGGACATTTACAAAAGCAAACATGGACAAAATCATAAAAACCCAAAGAGCAATGGAAAGACAAATGTTGCACATAAGACTAATGGATAAAAAGAGAAACGAGTGGATAAGAGAGAAAACAAAAGTGAGGGATGTTAGACAAGAAGTTGCAAAATTGAAATGGAGATTTGCCGGCCACAATATAAGACAAAAAGAAGACCGATGGAACAAAATTCTTATAAGTTGGAGACCGTGGGAATATAAACGAAGCAGAGGAAGGCCCCAAATGAGATGGGCAGATGATATCAAGAAGCACGTAGGCTCTAGGTGGATGACTGTAGCGACAGACAGAGAAGAATGGAAAAGGATTGGGGAGGCCTATGTCCAAAGATGGACCGAAGAAGGCTAATTAGATAGATAGATAATATATTTTTGAATTTTAATTATTATTGTTTTGAATTTGGTGGTTTCTATGTTATTTCTAAATTTTAAAATATCATACTTTAGGTTTTTTTTTAATTAGTGTAGCTATACTAGTACCTTCACACATATCGTTTCTGACTATATTATATGTTTTAATATTAAATTTATGTATTGGTTTTAAAAAGGTTTCATTGAGTAGAACGACATTCGGTTCTTCATCCCTGATTAGTGATATTAGATTACTGAGATTAGAATTTACACTACGTATATTCCATTGAATAATTTTAAGATTTGTGTTAGAAATTTGAATATTATGCTAGAAACTTGTGGATGAGATCTAAATTTAAAGTTGATTACGCAAATTATTGAATTTTTATTTTGATCTTTTTGATTACATTTCTGGCCTATTCAAATCTTCTGATAATTTGGACAGCTCAAAGTATGTATTAATTAGGTCCCTAATTTGACATTTATACTCTATTGGTGTATTTAAACATTTCTTATAATATTCTTTGACTTTGTTCTGAATTTTTGACTCTGTTGACTATGGATCTGACCCAGCTGGTTCTTCTTTGTCCAAGTTTCTATATGGACTAGCTTGAAAGTTTTGAAATTGCAGCCTGTTTTCTGACCATTCCTGTCTTCCGTTGGGGTATGATAGTGACTTGTTATGTGCTTTTTTATCGTAACTGACTTTATTTATTGGAAGAGAAGCGTTTGCCGTTGATACACTTGAGTACGTTCTTTTCTATTTGACAATGTTACTGCTATCTATAAAAGTTCTTCTTTGATTAATTTGTATGTGATTGTCTGATTGCTTTCCTTTATTTTATAGACTAAGGAATTTAGTTTGAAGGAATCTATATGTTTGTGTCGTATTGGATGTAGTTGGTAAATATGATTTGGGATGCAAAAGACTGGCATCATAATGTGTTGTATTCTGGTATACCATGGTCTTTTTAATATTGCATTGTCTTTCATATTCAGGACAGCTTTTGCTAGTGGCCTGGTGTTCCGTTAATTTACAGAAGTAGCAAAATACACCACATGTCTGTTGTGAGTTTTTTTCTTAATCATGTAGTCAAAAAATGCAACAGTTCTGGCATTTTTTATTGCTCTTGCACTGTTTTTACGTGCCCATAGACCAAACAATTAAAGCATTGTGTAACTCGTGGTATGTAAGGAATTAAAGGAATAGATAAGTAGCATAATTTTATATTTCTGTGGATTATTATCCCTTTAAAAGTTATTAAGACGGTTTCCGTTGAAACATGTTCAAATGTTCTATCTTCGTTGACTTTTTCCCTAGAAAATGTTTTAATATCTAATATCTCAAATGGGCTTTCGCCTATATTTTTGATGTTTTCTTCTGTAAACACGGGATTTACATGCCTTGCTATTGCTTTGCATGTGAAACAGTTTCTTGGTATATCTATTTTATACTTATCATTCAGGTTATTGGTTTTGTTAAAATTATTTGCCGGTGATGCGGATGGAAAAATGACACCCAATTTATTTCCCCTTTTTCTTTGACCTCTAATACGTCTTTGAGATTTAATTAAAAAATGTCTTTGGCAATTTTCAAATGATTATACCGACCTATATTATGAACTTTTCAATACCCTCGATAATTACAATAAATGGACCTATTGCTGTATTGCTGTAATTTAAATCAGTTAAAAAAAGTATCAGTTTTATTATTATTCGAAACTTTTTTTCCGTTTTTTCATTCTTATCAGTTAAACTCATATCGACATCAATATTAAAACTTTCAAGGTCAGGAGGAACAGGTCCTCCTGAGTCGTCAGTCATTTTTATGTACCTTAAATATTTGTTACCCTTATCTATAGAATATTAAATGTACAAATAGAATTTTCAAATAATATAAAAGAAAATGAAAAAATATAAACATAAAAGGTTTAGGTTTATAAACACAGGAAAAAGTTAGTAATTCTCATCACAGGTTTCAAATTTGCCTCCTGATGTGATTGTTACCTAACCAACCATTGTCGATTATCAAATGCTATCAAATAAATATCATCATCGTGCATTGCCTAGAGCAAGACGAGCATATCCTCACATGCACTGGGTAAATCATTATACAATTGAAACCCAAAAAAATGAAGAAGAAGAAGATAACAATCGAACTTTTATCGATCGTCCAAATTCGATATGTGTGCGCCTAGCCTAAGAATAAGAATTGATCATGTTCATTTATAATATATTAGAATAAATTAGATTGTTATGCAGTTAAACATGATTGCTAAAACATTACAAACTGATAATTAAGCAATTTACAAGTCATCACTGTATAATAAAGACTAACATATAATTTTTTTGATAAGACTAGATTTTTTTCAAAGTTTATTTAGAATTAATTTATTAAATTTTTAATTATTAAATTAATTGCATTAATAGGCAAACTTAAATTTTTAATTGTGTTGCAGAAAAATGTTTAAGAAAATAGTTCTTAATATAAATAAACAATCTATTCAGAATATTTAAAAGTTATTTTCTTAATTTTAAACATCGTTTCTTTATAGACATTTTCGTTATTGTTAGAAATAAAGACAACTTACTCTTGAGCAAAAATGTTATCTGCGAATAGAAAGTAGAATTAGAACTTATTATTTCTTCTTCCTCTTCTTATTTTTATATAGACATGTGTCTGTTTGTTTTTCAATGTGCCTCCAGTAAGTTGTCATTCCATCGTTTTCGTGGTCTTCCTACTGATCGTCTTCCTATTGGTGAACCGTCTCTTGCCGTCTTTACTACTCTATTTGTTGTCATTCGGCTTATATGATCGTTCCATTCTACTCTTCTATTTCTTACCCAGTTTTTGATGTTCTTCACCTTGCATCTATGTCGTATATCTGTACTTATAGCTCTGTCCCATAGTGTCTTACCATCAATTTTTCTAAGTGTTTTCATCTCGGCTGTTTCTAACATCCTTTTTGTCCTTTCTGTGTCAGGTCTTGTTTCTGCCGCGTATGTCATTATTGGTCTGATGTCTGTTGTAAATTCTTCCTTTCGTTTTTTTCCTGATATATATATATATATATATATATATATATATATATATATATATATATATATATATTTATTTAAACAAATATACCCGCATCAACCACTAAGGGTTATTAGCAGGGGGACATACACAAACAGTAAGATACATATTGTTACATAAAAAAAATGTTTTTCACAATCTCGTATATAGTTTAGTCATTTTAAGAAAACTTAATAAAGACTGTAAATTTGACGTTAGTTCTGGTACACTGGACACTCAACAATTATATGTTTCACTGACAACTGAGTGTTGCACTTGGTACACATCGGAGCAGCGTCCTGGTTGAAGATATGCTTGTGGGTAAGGAAAGTATGTCCTATTCGGAGTCGGTTGATAATGACTTGGTCTTTTCTATTATTTGGTAAGATGAGTTTCGTTCCTACTTGACTTAGACATTCTTTAAGTTTGTTGGCAGTATGATCCCAAGTAGTTTGCCACGCTCTCTACATATGGGCTTTGATATTAACTTTGTGATCAGTCCAAGGCATTTGATTTATGATAGCAATACTTTGTTCGGTAGTTGCATTGCTTGCCAGAGAGTCCACTTCCTCATTACCACTTATTCCCATATGGGAAGGTACCCAGATGAAGGAAATATCTTTTTGTTGAGTCTGTAGATAAGATAACTCTTCTTTGATCTTGAGAAGTATGGTTTGAGTTGTATATAGCTGTTTTATTCCAAGTAATGCGCTCATTGAATCAGTGATGATAACAAATTTGCTTTCATTGATAGAACCACATTTTTTCATAGCCTGGTGAATTGCCGTAAGTTCTCCAGTATATATACAACAATTTGTTGGGATTCGTATGGTAGACTTGACGTTTTCGTAGATGTAGGCTGCAGCATGTCCTTCATCACATTTGGAAGCATCAGTGAAGATTTGATGGATTGTTGGGTATTTGGATATTATATTTTTATAAGCTTGCTGTATAAGGAAAGGATGTGTGGAATGTTTCGGGAGTTCTTTTAGAGACGTGTCGATTTTTGGAGATTTGATCATCCAAGGAGGAACATTTGCATGAATAGGCATAGTAAGACTGAACTGTTCTAAATTAAGACCAATACGTTTTATTCGTTCAGAAAATGGTAGTTTTTTTATTGCAATGTTTCTGTAAAGCTCTGTAAAGTATTGTTGAGTAGGTTACGTTGCTGTTGTTTGCTGAAATTCTGGCAACGTAATTTAGTGATAGGAGTTTTTTTCGTTGGCTCAAGGGCAGTTCATTAGCCAGAGCTCGTAAGCTACTTACTGGACTAGTTCTTGTTGCACCTAAAACTAGTCTCAAGCACATATTTTGAATGTAGTCAAGTTTTTTTAGAGATGTTTTGTTAGCAGTATCGTAGCATAAACACCCGTAGTCTAGTTTACTTCGTATTAGTGATCTATATAGAGTAAGTAAGGTTGTTGTATCTGCCCCCCAAGAGGTATTTGACAGCATTTTTAGTAGATTAATTCTGGATTGGCACGAACGTTGCAGATTGGTGATGTGGGTTTCCCAGTTTAAGTTACGTTCAAAAGAAAGTCCTAAGAAATTTATTTCTTCTGCTTGTTTCAGGACAACTCCATTTAGTGTTAATTGAACATTAGGATAATTTTTTCTTTGCTAAAAATTAAATAACGTGTCTTTTCACTAAAGAATATAAAACCCGTATTTTGCGACCAGCTTTCAATTGTGTATAAGGTAGTTTGCAGTATATGTGTTCCCAGAGTTACATTGTTTGTTCTTAGATAAATGACTAAGTCATCTGCATATAGGCTAGTAAATACAGGTAGTTTTATTTGATGTATAATACTATTTATTGCAACTAGAAAGAGAGTAGGACTTAGAGTAGATCCTTGTGGAGTGCCGTTTTGAAGTACTCGTCTGGAAGATGTAAATCCATTGGTTCTAACTCGAAAAGTTCGTGTTTCTAGAAAATTTTTAATAAAGGACAACATGTGCCCTTGAACATCCCATTCTTGAAGTGTTTTCAGTATAAGATGTCTCCATGTTGTGTCAAACGCTTTTCTTATATCAAAAAATACGGCAATAAGTTTTTGGTTGTGCAGAAAGGATTCATGTATACTTGATTCAAGTGTTATTAGATTATCTGTGGTGGATCTACCCGTACGAAATCCACTTTGTCTGATACTTATTAGTTATTGTTTTCGAGGTACCATTTAAGACGATAATTAAGGATTTTTTCTAAAAGTTTGCAGGTAGAACACGTAAGTGATATTGGACGATAGGAATTTGGATCGTCTTTTGGTTTATTATATTTAAGGACTGGAATTATAGTTGCTTGCGACCATAGATCAGGAAAGTCATGGTGAATAAAAATATTATTAAAAATATCAACTAATATTAGCTTTGCATTCATAGAAGATTTCGTAAGAAAAGAGGATGATATCATTAGGACCTGGACTAGAATTTTTAGCACTTAAACAAAATTCTAATTCTTGAAGATTTACTGGTTTGTTTATTGGATTGCCGCTTTCTGTGATTTGTATATTTGAAGACTCCTTTCGTTTTTTGTGCTCTAAAAAGGATAGGCTGTAATTGGAATCACCAGAATTAAGTTTGTATATATCTGCTAGTATTTCCGGAATATCTTCTTTGTTTGAATGCGTTTGGTTATTGTATGATAGAGTATCTATACCTCAAAAGTATTTTGTCCCTTTTATTTACTTTTTCCAACTTTCTCGTTTTGCTTTTTTGATTAATTTTCTGCTTTGAGCTCTGAGATTTTTGAACCTTAAAAGGTTTTCGATAGTTTTATGTTTCTTGTAAACGTTAAAAGCGTGTTTAGACAAAGTGAGTGCTTGTGCAATTTCGTTATTCCACCAAGGAACTGGCTGCCTTTGACTCGATTTTGTTTTTCCCACTGCGATTGTTGCTGCAGAAATAATAATGTTATTAAATATTTCAAGATTTTGGTTTGCGTTATTGGTTAAATTAGATTTGTTTGTTTGTTCTTCTATCAGTGTTCGATATAAATTCCAATCAGCTGACTTTATTTTCCATGTCTGGTGAATTGGAGAAGTTGATTTATCATTAGTATTTTATGGATATTGTGATAGGGAAATGATCACCATCATATAAATACCCCAATGTGTCCCAGTACAATAAAGGAGCTAGCGACGGACTGCATAAAGAGAGATCTATGGCAGAAAATGTACCATTGTATGAATTGAACCTAGTAGATTTGCCAGTGTTTAGTAAAACTAAATTTAAATTATCAATGAGATTATTTAGGAGATTACCACATTTATCGGTTTTGCTACTTCCCCAAGTACTGTTGTGATAGTTAAACTCGCCTAATATTATTTTTGGGTGTGGAATTTGGTTTAAAACATTGCTTAGTTCAGTTATGTCTAAATCAGTAGGATGAGGTAAGTATACATTGCAAATATTGATTTTCATTTTGTGGGTGACTGACACTGCAACTATTTCGAGATTTGTTTGCAGTTTTATTTCAGTTGACTCTATATCATTTCTTACGAAAATTGCTGTTCCAGCGCTTGAGTGATCTGCAACTCGGTTTCTTAGAAAAGGAACATAATTTTTTAATGTGACTCTTCTAGGCATATGACTAAAGGAAGATATAGCTTAATGGATTCTATATGTGTAAAAATAACCGTTGGGGTTCCACTGTAATATGAATGTGCTGGCCATTAACTCTTTATGTGTTAACTATTTATTGTTGGGAACTTGATTCGTAGTCAGTTTCTTCAGTAGAAGAAGGACTGTTGAGAAGCAGTTTCTTCTTCAATCTGGTGATATTGTTTTTTAAAGTTTTATTTTGTATTTGAACATATATAAAGTTTAAAATTTCTTTTATTTCTTGGCTTTCATTTGAATAATTTTTAACAATATGTTCAGGATGTTTTGAGTGAAGGGAATTTGCCAGAAAATCACATATTTCATGAAAAGTTAGTGTAAAGGAAGGGTTTCTGTTTTCAATTTTTTCTTTAATTTGATTTAGAATAAGAGGAATATCTACTTGGGTTTTAGGCTTTTTCTTAGGTTTTTGAATATCGGGAGGAGGTAGGTCATTTTCAAAGATTTCAGGAGAGGAGATTTGTTTTTTAGTAGCAGGAGTAATTTCACTGGTTTTTCTATCGCTTTCAATTACTAAGGAATTATCATGGAATATTTTTGGTTGATTGAAAATTTGTATTTCATTGTTTGTTTGTGAGGAAGTGGTTTGGTCCTTTGTAGCTGATGCGTGATTTTGTATGGTATTGGGTTCTGGTTCCATTAATATTTCGGTATCTTCTTGGTATTGGTTTCGTGGTTGATCTTGTAGCTGATTATATTCTTCATTGGTAGAGTTATGTATATTCATGTGGTGGTCAGTTTCCATTTGATTAATTGATTTGCTTGATGATGATAAGAGAGGACAGTCAGAATCGTGATGTCCGACAATCTTGCAATTGGAGCAGTTTAAACCATCTATGGAAATGTATAGTCGATATGAAGTATTGTCGAATGAGATTAGAAATGAGTCAGGAATTGATGCGTTTTCTAAAGGACTTATGAATATTTGCCTCCTAAAGCTGAGCACGTGGCTGTATTCTGGGTCTTGCATGCCTACTCGTAGAAACGTCATGTTGGAGGCGGATTTTATACCCATCGCTTTTAAGTGCTCTTCAATTATGCTATTAGGTATAGTAGGGCATGCATTAGATATGATGAGTCTCTGGGCAGGGTTATAAGTCTTCTTACTTCAATCTGGTTACCATAAATATTTATATATTTGTGAGAGCTAAGAAATTGATCAACTACATATGTGGAGGAGAGGTAGATGCAGATGCGGTTGTTTGCTATTTTGGATGCCCAAACAACATTTTTGGGCTGTACTATTGATCCAACAGCTTTTACATATTCGAAAACTTTTATTCCTTGTATGGTTGAAAGTATAATACCTTGGTCTTTTGAAGGATATTTGAAAGTGTTTAATGCATTGGAGTAAGATATATGTGACGTAGTGGGTATATTTCGTGAAGTAGAGCTGATTCCGGTTCATCCATCATCCCGCTGAGAATTTTCCTACATTGGCACAGAGGAATCTGAAGCCGGACCTGGCCGCTTGATAAAATTGGGCAGCAGCCTAGCCTAATTATTACTTGTTGGAAGCAAGAACCAGCAAAAAGTTGTTGTCGATAATCGATAAGTTGATGATAAATCGATAAAATATTTTGCCTTTTAAATTTCTGATTTTAAGGTTATTAATAATGCAGTTTTGTACTCACATAATTCTACGATTTTCAGTGCACTGTCACAATTTAACTTTAAGTTGCAAACAGTATAAAAATTTAATTATATTTTTAATTTTAACTACTAGTAATTAACAAATTTGTCAGAGCCGATATTAAGCTGTATGATAAGCTAGATATCGGGGCGGACAGTCCTGATATTTTTATTTCTCCATATGGTTTTATTTAGGAAGCCTGCTCTATTCACTTGATCTTCCACTTCGGTTTCGAGCTATCCATATCTAGATAATGTGATGCCTAGATGTTTAAACTCCATCACTTGTTCTATTATCTGACCTTCCACCTCCAATTTACATCTTAGTATATTTGCTGTTGTAACCATGCATTTTGTCTTTGTTGGGGAAACTAACATGTTAAATTTTCTGGCGGTTATATTAAATCGCCTGCAATATTAAAGCGTCATCTACATAGCAGATTATTTTAAGTTGTTTTTCTCCCATTTGGTATCCTTTTTTTGTTCTTACTTTTTTTATTATTTCATCCATAATCAGGTTGAACAATAGAGGACTCAATGAATCTCCCTGTCTTATCCCATTGCCAGCTTCAATAGGGTCGGTTAGTTCTTCTTCAACTTTTACTTTTATTGTGTAAACTAACTTATTATTTAAAAAAGTATAATTATGAAACGGACAAAAGTGTAAGGGATTTACTTAATTATTGAACAAGTTTTAAAAAATGAGAAAATTCTTCAGTACCCACCATTTGTAAAATATCTCCTCAATCTTTTTTCCTTCGTAAGAATGTAGGGGGGTCATGTAATTTGTTTGACTATTTCTGTCCAATTATCTCTCCTGTGCGTGTTGTTTTGCTTCGGAGAATGAGTAACCAGTCATCTCCTTTATTTGGTCCGACCATCGTACTAGAGATCTTCTTCTGGATATTTTGCCTGCTACGTTAGCTTCAACTATCATTCGCACCATGTCTTCTCTTCTTCTAGTTACATGTCCAAAATATCTCAATATATTTTGGTTGATAGTTGTGATGAGTGTAGTTTTTATGTTAAGTTCTGCTAGAATTAAGTTATTTGTGCGATGGGCGGTCCATGGTATGCGTAACATTCTACGGTACACCCACATTTCAAATGCCATTATACGCTTTGAATAGGCTTTTTTTATTAAAAAAAATCCACAAGGAAAATAAATTCCTGCAGCTGGCTGTATACCATGTATCACAAAAAAGAAATTAAATCTTTGTGAGTATATTTAAAAAACCCTTAAAAACCCTCAAATTAACAAACGTTTTCGGAATAATAATTCCATCATCAGGTTAAAAGCAGGTTAACATGCCTGAGCCACCAAAATATTAAAGTGAAAACCCTTTAAAGTAAATAAGGTTACCAAAGATTGTACATATTGTTGTTAAAAATTATTGATGTTTAATATTTTATTATATTTTACTTCAGGTAACATACACCCATGCCTTACGTGAGTACCAGCGTCTGGAGAGTAGAACTCTTCAAACGGACTTCAGCTGGTAACTTTTTTTATTGTCCAAGTTTCTGAAGCATAGGTAGCGATAGGAAATATCAATGCTCGAACAAGACGTAATTTTATGTTTTTGGTGATGTTCTTCCAAATTTTTGTGAGTTTGGCTGTTGCCGATCTGGCCATTGTAATACGTTGACGGATCTCGTCTTCGCATCCTCTACTGTTAGTAATAACGGAGCCTAAGTAATTAAATTGCCTGACCACTTGTACTGCCATTCTTCTCGCTGGTTGTTTGATTATCGATCATCACTTTGGTTTTCTGCATATTTATTTTCAAACCATATTCCGTACTCACCGTACCTAGCCAATTCATAATTTGTTCCAGTTCTTTTGATGATGACGCCAATATAACAGTGTCATCAATATAACGTAGATTTTTGATTTTCTTCCTCCTATCGTTGCTTCACATTGCCATTCCTCAAAAATTTGACGCATAATATGTTCACTATATATTAAATAGACATACTTTAAGAATTTCATGGGTGATTCGTGTGACTAATGTTTAGGTCCTACGTAGAATTGGCAAGGAATGCGAGATTATTAACACCATCAAAGAGCGCAAACTAGAATATCTTGGCCATGTTATGAGGAATGAACAGAGATATGGCTTGTTGCAACTCATTCTTCAGGGCAAGGTATTTGGAAAGAGAGGACCAGGGAGAAGAAGAATATCTTGGCTTCAAAACCTGAAAAAGTGGTTTAATACATCAACAACCGAACTGTTCAGAATAGCAGCAAGCAAAGTTAGGATAGCCATGTTAATCGCCAATATCCGGAACGGATAGGCTCCGTAAGAAAAAAATATTAAATAGAATAGGGGATAGTATGCATCCCTGTCGAACTCCAGATTTTAATTTAAAGTTTTTCGAAACCAAATTATTAACTCTTACATTAGCAGTATTATTTACATATAGTTTTTGTACTAAATAGATTAGATGTTCTGGAGTACCTATTTCTCTGAGTATATGCCACATTTTAACCCATTTTACGACATCGAAGGCCTTGGAATAGTTAAAAAACATAAATATGTTTCTGTTAAACTCTCGAGATTTTTCGATTATTTGACGAAATATTAAGAATATGTTCTCTTGTTAATCTACCTGGGATGAATCCGCATTGTTCTTGGGGAATTTGTGGTAAGAGAATTGATTTTAGTCTTTCAATAATGATGGTTAGAAGTACTTTGCTCGTTTGTAATATCAATGCTACTGTATGGTAACTACTGCTATCTGTTGGTGAACCTTTTTTATATATGGGAATAAGCGTAAGTTTACCCCAGTCATTTGACCACTTTCTGGTATTCCAGATCTCATTGCAAATTGTAAGTTGCAAATTACATTCTCGTTTGTAGAATATATGGTACTTTATTTTATTCCTTTCAATAATTTAATTCCTATCCTCGTCTGTTACTGTAAACATTGTATTCACCACACTTTAGATTAAGATAAAGTTTGAATTTTGAGGTCCATTGCAGAAGTCAAAACTGCCTCTTTAAAACACGTGGAAATTGGAAAAACTCTTGATATAGAGGGAATTGCCTTATAATCTTTTTCAGTGACTAGTTTTTCAAATGAACAACTATTAATACTCTGAATCTTGTAAAATATTCATTATTTTCAATACAATGACTTACATCAAAGTAGTTCAAATCTTTTAAGATGTCATTATTCAACAGGTGAAGCCCATTGCAGGAAAACGCCGAATAAACCATAAAAGCAGTTATAATCAAACCCGCTATATCTCTTTTAGCTCATGTAAGAGGGCAATAGTGACTCATCCACTTAGCGCAAGCTTTATTGTATGCAAGTATGAGGGAGGTGGCTTACCATATTTGTTTTTTGTTAAATTTCGTGTGTTAATTGCAATACTCTAAAATTTAAAGCGCAGTACCTATTCTTTCTTCTTGGCTTTACAAGAGCGACAAACATATTTAGCCAGAGCAAAATACTTCTCTCTTTATCTTTCTTTAATTCTTTAACCATTTTTAACCTCCCAAATACAAGTAAAAGTTGTAAGAAGAGACCATTAGTAGCGTTGATTTCTAGCAACACCGTAACGGTTTTCTTCTTTTTCCTGACGTTGTTTTACTGATCTGTTTTTTAGACAAAATTATGGCTGGATTTTTATGCAACATCTACACACCAGTTTCGTCACTGCTAAAAACGCTTAAGGCGACAAACTTAAATTTTGTTATTATTTTATACTACTTCTTAAAAAACAAGTAGACTTGTTCCTTGTTAAACCCAACAGCCCTTATTATAAGGATACTTATATCTAGCCGCTTCATTTTTTTAATGATGCCATAAAATTTCCCTGGCTCGTACGTACTTTTTACATTCAATATACCTACTTTGTTTAGAGCCAATACATTTATCAGCCATCGCCATGCTTTTTCTTAACAAAGTCAAGGCCTACGTTATTTTCCTTTGCCTTCCCAGATTGTGTAGCAGAAATAAAATAGTGACCCATCTGCCTATGGAAACTTTATAGCTAGTAGAAGTTAAAAAAGAGTTAGGCAAGGAAAGATCGAACACTTTCCACACTCGAGAAAAGTTGAAGGAGAGTAAAATATAAAGGCCTTATGTTCCGCTAGGTGCATTTTATGAAAGTATGAATATTAAAATACTTTGTGTATCTGCTTGTACCTCGGGATGTTGACTACAGAATAGCTCTTTTGACATCGCATTATCATATACCATAGCATTAAATAATAGAGTACATACACATGAATGCACTGTGGACCGAAACGCGTACAATTTATTTGCTAACTTTAAAATTAATTATAAAGTTTAATTATTGGTATGTTACACCATGTTACACCCTTACCAAATCTATCAACATGATAAACACAGACTGAGAAAAATATAATTGTGCGGTTTTATATTGGATCGCAATACTCATACGAAAACAAAATTTCGATTCTATACATTATGTTTTTCTCTCCGTCCGTCTCTCTGTCCAGTCTTTGATTGAAATAACTCCTGACGACGGATTCCGATTCAGTACTTACGGCAACAATTATCAAAACAGAAATACTCACTTCCGGTTTTAGTTAAAATTATCTAACTTATCATTTATACTATTCTTAACACACTGAATTATATTAATAAAATTTTCGGTTTCTGATCTAAAAAAGGTATTGTTCGAAATATTAGTTTTAAGATGGCTGTACTGAATATTTAGATTATTGTATTCGTCTAATAATGGATTAAGATCATAAAAGTGCATAAAAGTATGACTTGCTTTTTGTAATGTGGCAGGTCTAAGATTAATGGGTAGAATGCCCATATTGTTGCTAATATCCTTTATGTTGATCGCTGCGTGTCCGACTGCGATGCACATGTAAAAATTATGAGGATTTCGTTTAGAACGTTTAATATTAGATAAGTGTATGTCTTCAGTTGTATTTTTATATCGAGTAATGATTTTACATGTTTTTCTTTCACGATTCATCATCATCATCAATGGTGCTACAGCCCTATGAAAGAGCCTCGACCTTCCCAAGTCTATTACGCCAGGCAGTCCTATCCATTGCCAACCGTTGCTAGTTTGCTGCGCCTATCTTTCTACCATCCTCATCTACACCATCCTTCCATCTGAGTTTTCGCGATTGGTATTCTTTATTTCTTCTTTTTGATATTTATTTTTTGTTTTTCCTTTAATTTGTTTGTTACCACAAATATCTTGGGCGGAATTATTTCAGGTAATTCTTCACGATTTAAGTTTGCTTTTCCAATTATTTTTTCTTTATTTTCTTGTATAGTTTTATTTATTTCTGAGTAAAGTAACTTCATTTTTTCTTTATGGTTTATTATATAATTATTATTAAGTTGCTTTTCAAGATCTAAGTCAAATATAGAAGTATTTTCTAAATGTCCATTTATTATTTCGTAAGGTTTTAATTTAGTCACTGAATGTATAAGCGAATAGGGCGTAATTGACTTTTTGTTCTATTGGTTCATCCTTAAATTCATCGCGGTTATTAAATAATCTAATATGTTCGATAAATGTGCTATGAAATCTTTCGGCAATTCTCTTAGATTCTTTACAACTTCTATTCCTTGGGCGGAGTTTAATTTGTACAGTTGACCATATTTGGAAAATGAATCGATTAACGTTAGAAATTTAGTATTTTCTAGTGTGACTGTATCGAGATGTAATATTTGGAAAGGTTTGATTGCTATGGGGGTAATATTATAAAATGGTTTGATTGGTTTTCTGTCGTATTTAGTTAGTTGGCAGATTTCGCACTCATTTATATAAGTTTGAATCGAAGCCCTTTGGTTGGGCCAATAATATATATTTTTTGTACGTGACTCGGTCTAGTCCAGTCCTCCATGGTTTTTTTTCCTTCATGGTAGTTGTTAATTATTTCTTTTATTTTATCGAGCGAAACATCAATAAGTTTTTTTAAACAGGTATTGAAGGATATTTGGGAATTTTTAAAGAATTTTTGGAGAACTACGCTAAACTTTTCGTTTACAGGATTTTCAAAAGATAAATGATATGTTGTTCTTGGAACAATATATTCTTTGACGAATTTTATGACATCTTTTTTGAAATTGTTTTTCGAAAATTGCACTAGAATCCCTAACTTATTATTAAATAGTTTAATAATACTGGGTGTTTCTGGTTAGAAGTTTACTTCGGAAATTATTACATTTATTATATATACATTTAAATACAAATTTACAAATTATTATACATTTACGGCATATTCTGCGACAGGGATGCCGATAGTTGGATTTTCTTGATTGGTGTGTATTGTGTTATCCTCGTCATCTGGGTCGTCATTTCTTTAATTTTCTATATCATTTTTTGGAGTGTTAAGAAGTTCTTCGTCAAAGTTTATTATATAATCAATTTCTTCTTCGGTATTTAGTTGTGCATCATTTGTTTCATTTATGTTTAATTCTATCTTGGACAGAAAATCACTAGTAGTGTTTAATGCACTCTTTTTGTATATGATATTGTAATCATATTCCTCCAATTTAAGGCACCATCTAACTAACTTGGAGTTAGGATCCTTTAGAGAAAATAGCCATTGTAGTGGCTTATGGTCAGTTACAATTTGTAAACTTACGACCAAAAAGATAAGGGCGAAAGTATTCTACTGCCCAAACAATTGCAAGAAGTTCCTTTCCAATTGTTGAGTAGTTGGTTTCGCTTTTATGTAGAGTTCGACTAGAAAACGCTATAGGTAAGTCAGATCCAATTTTTTCTTGGCTCAATACAGCTCCTAATGCAAAGTTGCTTGCATCTATGGTTAAGTTAAATGGTTTAGAAAAATTAGGGTACTGCAGTAATGGGTCATTAATAAGAAGATTTTTACACATTTCAAAGCACTGAGAATAATTTGAATCGTTTACATTTATGATTGCATCTTTTTTGATTTTGAAAAATCTTTTATAAACTTTCTATAGTATCCCAATAATCCTAAGAAACCTTTTAGCTGTTTAGTATTTTTTGGAATGGGAAAGTTCACTATAGCTTTAATGTTATCTGGATTGGGTTTTACGCCATCTGGTGTAAGAATGTGTCCCAGATATGCAACCTCTTTTCTTAAAATTCTGATTTATCAATCTGAATTTTAAAATTTGACTCTCTTAGTCTTTTAAAAACTTCCTTTAGATTTGTAAGGTGTTCTTGGAGACTAGTACTAAACACTATAGCCCAGGAAATAAGCATTTTTTTCATGACACTCGTCCCGGCCAGCGACAGACGACAGTTGTTTTGAGTAGTATGGACCTCTGTAATAAAAACCTATATGTTTCCTGCAGTCGATTTTTTGGACTTAATTAGTTATTAGTCGGTCAGATAGCTCAGCGGCTGTGCGGCTGCCTCTCATTCGCTTCACTGTCGAATGGTTTAGTGGATGTGGGTCGAGCCCCAGCTCGGTGTACAGAAAACAAAAAGTCTAACGCAGCAGTTTAAAATTCTAGATGAATCTGCGGCTTAGACTAGGATATGCTGGGATCTGATCGGCCTATGGTGGAGCAGTACGGCCAGAGATAAGGGCTTGCGGCTCGGTGATACTCCTCCATAGAGTCCTACCGGACGGGCGTAACGCCTAAAAAACCGGATATGTATATATAATTAGTTATTAACAAATTAAGGTCAAAAAACTGAAAATTTTTGCTTTTTTCGTCTATCAGCAAAAAGTGAAGCAATTTAAACAAATTTTAGAAGAGAGGAAACTTATAAGTTATATAAAAACCTTCAAAATGGCGTTTTCAAAACGTTTCTATCCTTATTTGTTGCTTAGAAAGTTGCAAAATAAGTCAAAAATTTGGTTGTTTATAAATGTTATAACTTTTTTGAAAATAAACTTATAATATTTATATTTCATGGAATGATGTGCCTTGTAGTGCTTAAAATAGGGTTAAAAATTTCAAAGTGATCGGTCCAATAGTTTAAAAGTTATTTTATTTGTTTATCCCAAATTAACATTTTTTGCAACAATTTAAGTCAGAAATTTATAACAGTTTTAGAAATTGTAAGGGTTGTTTCTGGTAGAAGAAGACTTGTTTTATTATTTATATTAAAAAAAAATTAAGAAAACTAATTTTAAATATTGCAAAATAATTTTGCAAAAACATGTCGATTTTTTGCTTATAAACAATTAGAATAACTTTTTAACCATTGACTGTAAAAATATTATTTTTACATATTTAAAAAGCCTAAATTTTTTCACAAATTTAAATAAAAAAAGTTGTCCTAAAATAATTTGGTACAAAGTTTGCCTCTTTTTTATTTAATTCATAGCACCTTTGTTTATACCAAATCAAGAAATCTAAGTAGCGCTATTTGAAAGAATATACATTATAGTTTTAAAACTACTAAATTTTAAAATTATTGCCCTTTAATGAAATCCTCCACAAAGTTTCAAAATGTATGTAAAATCCGTCGGCTTTGAAACTCTCGGAGCTGAAGGAGGGGAAGGAGCTGTTAACTGTATCTCTGTTCCTTTTTTTATGTATTTCAACGTTTTTTTATTAACTTGTATGCACTTTTTGCGTACATTACGAATATGCATTATTTCAATAAATAAATTGTCAAATAAACCACATAATTTGTTTAAAAACAATTTGTTTTAAATTTTTTTAGTAGTATTTAAGTTAAATTTGAATGTAAAACAGAAGTACTTGTCATTTTCTATATTTGGGGAATAAGCCACAATTTAAGTTTATAATAAGTTTATTTTTGACATTTCGATTTCTACTTCGGAAATCTTTCTCAGAATACAGAACATTAATAAATTAATCAAATTTTGTTTTTGGTTACTTGGTAGAAAATTTGGTTGGAAAAATTTTTCTGATAACTCTTCTGGGTGATTGATTAGGGTGAGGAAGCTCAGTAGATCTGTTTTAGTAAAAATTACAAAAAAAAGTTATTAACAAAACTTGTAGACAGCTTTAAACTCGACATTTTAAAATTAGTTACAATCTTACAGGGTGTTCTATAAGATGGTGGCAGACCAAACTTATGTTTTTTTAATGAAACACCCTGTATTTTATTTTGAATTTGAAATCTGCTTCACTTCCACATCACAACAATGTAAAGTTTTATTATGTTATACCGCGTATTTAAAAAGTTATAACCAATATTACCTGAAAATCGTATCAAGTTTAACTCCCTGTATAATTAAAAAGGAGTATAGGATCCATTGATCTATTGCAACCATAGTTTTTTAATAATTGTTAAAATTATAAAACATATTCGTTTTCATAATATTCGTTAAATCAAATACATGGTAAGTCAAAATGCAAGTACATTATTTTCTTGGTAATTTTAAATAGAACACCCTGTATTCTATATCACTATCGAAAAGTACTAATATCGTACTTCAAATTTTATAGAATTCTCCCTATACATAAAGTTTTCTAGATATTTTTATTTTTCCATCAAAGTATAAATTTTGAAGATATTTTAACGTTTACCAATAATTATTGTGAGTTGACCATGATTGATTTGTCAGAAACTGACAGTTTGACATTATTGTTTATTAATTCAGTATTGGGGTACATCCTAAAATAGCAACAATTATTATTTAGCAATACAATAATTTATTCAATTTAAATTAGCAATAATGAATTTTACTACTGAGGAAATAATAGATAAATATGATCTGGATATTGGGGGAATGAAATAAAAATTCATTACTATCAGCTAGAATTTATCATGAACGGTTTCCAGATAGGCGGCAACCTAGACAAGATACATTTGAAAAATTGAAAGATCGATTTAAACCGCACTGGTTCAGTGAATTATGAAAAACATGAACGAAAAAAAAACTAGTGTGACAGAGGAAAACGAAATGAGTGTGTTGATGGCAGTTATAGAAAACCCACTCACAAGTATAAGGAGTATTTCCAATAAGCAAGAACTTAGTTACTACTCTGTTCAAAACATTCTATCTAAAAACAAGATGCACCCATATCATATTCAAAAGTACCAAGAATGAAATGATGATGATTTTCAGAAACGAATAGTATTTTGTGAATGGGCCTTAAAAAAAATTAATGAACAGAGAGTTTTTTTGATTATATCATATTTGGTGATGAAGCTGCATTCCACTGAAACGGTTCTGTTAATAGGCATAAATAACTTTCACTACTATTCAACAAGTAATCCATACCAAATAGTAACACATAGTCAAACAAGATAATTTTAAATGTGTGGGAAGTATCGTGGGTAACCATGTAGTAAAACCATATTTGTTTAAATATAACGTAAATGGTAAGATTTATTTAGATTTTATCGTACATCAGTTACCGATATTGTTAGAAGAGGTTCCCTTAATATACGTGAACAAATGTGGTTTCTACATGAAGGTGCTTCTGCGTGCCACAAACGAACTAGTACGTGGTGAACTTAATAATCAGTTTGGTGACAGATGGATCTTAAAGGGTGGCCCAAGGTCACCAGAATTCAATAAAGTGGACTCATTTTTTTGGGTTACATTAAGAATGAAGTATATAAAATACCTTCAACAACAAGGGATATAAAAAATAGAATCCAAATTGCGTTCAAAATATTTCTTTACAAATGCTTAGTAATGTAAGTAACTTTTTTCAATGACCGCTTTCAAGTATGCATAGATGTTTTGGAAGCTACACCTTACTTAAGTATGATTAGTTAAAATTACAGTTGTTTTTTATTTTTTGTATGTGTTGTTATTTTTTTTATTTTCTGTCGATTATTTTTTATAAATTGTTGAAACAAATTGTTTTCTTTTCTGTGTCGTTATCTCGTTACTGAATTAAAAACAATAATGTCAACGGTCAGTTTCTGACAAATGAATCATGGCCAACTCCCAATAATTATTAGCAAAAGTTCAAATATCTACCAAATTAATACTTATCTAGAAAATTGATAACTTTAGGTATAGGGAGTATTCCATAAAATATAAAGTACGATATTATTACTTTCGATAGTGACTTAAAATACAAGGTGTTCTATTTAAAATTATCAAGAAAGTAATGTACTTGCATTTTGACTTACGCTGTATTTGAATTAACGAATATTATGAAAACGAATATATTTTACAATTTTTAACAATTATACAGGATCTATACTCCTTTTTAATTATACAGGGAGATAAACTTGATACGATTTTCAGGTAATATTGGTTATAACTTTTTAAATATCCGGTATAACATAATAAAACTTTATATTATTGTGATGTGGAACTGAAGCAGATTTCAAATTTAAAATAAAATACAGGGTGTTTATTTAAAAAAACATAAGTTTGGTCTGCCACAATCTTATAGAACACCCTGTAAGATTGTAACTAATTTTAAAATGTGGAGTTTAAAGCTGTCTACAATTTTTGTCAATAATTTTTTTTGTAATTTTTACTATAACAGATCTACTGAGTTTCCTCATACTAATCAATCACCCAAAAGAGTTATCAGAAAAATTTTCTACAAGTAACTAAAAATAAAATTTGATTAATTTATTAATGTTCTGCATTCTGAATAGATTTCCGAAGTAGAAATCGAAACATCAAAAATAAACCTATTATAAAACTTAAATTGTGGCTTATTCCCCAAAATATAGGAAATGACAAGTACTTCTGTTTTACATTCAAATTTAACTTAAATACTACTAAACAAATTTGAAAAAATTGTTTTTAAAACAAATTAGGTGGTTTATTTGACAATTTATTTACTGAAATAATGCTATATTCGTAATGTACGCAAAAAGTACATACAAGTTCAAAAAGAAACGTTGAAATACATAAAAAAGGAACAGAGATACAGTTAACAGCGCCTTCCCCCTCCCTTCAGCTCCCGAGAGTTTTAAAGCCAACGAATTTTACATACATTTTGAAGCTTTGTGGAGGATTCCATTAAAGGGCAATAATTTTAAAATTTAGTAGTTTAAAACTAATATGTATATTCTTTCAAATAGCGCTAATTATGATTTCTTAAGTGTTATAAACAAAGGAGCTATAAATTAAACAAAAAAAGAGGCTAACTTTGTACCAAATTATTTTAGGACAAACTTTTTTTATTTAAATTTGTGAAAAAATTTAGGCTTTTTAAATATGTAAAAATAATATTTTTACAGTCAATGGTTAAAAAGTTATTCTAATTGTTTATAAGCAAAAAATCGACATGTTTTTGCAAAATCATTTTGCAATATTTAAAATTAATTTTCTTAATTTTTTTAATGTAAATAATAAAACAAGTCTTCTTCTACCAGAAACAACCCTTACAATTCTAAAACTGTATAAATTTCTGACTTATATTGTTGCAAAAAATGTTAATTTGGGATAAACAAATAAAATAACTTTAAACTATTGAACCGATCACTTTGAAATTTTAACCCTATTTTAAGCACTACAGGACACATCATTCCATGAAATACAAATATTATACGTTTATTTTCAAAAAAGTTATTAACATTTATAAAAAACCGAAATTTTTGACTTATTTGCAACTTTCTAAGCAACAAATAAGGATAGAAACATTTGAAAACGCCATTTTGAAGGTTTTATATAACTTATAAGTTTCCTCTCTTCTAAAATTTGTTTAAATTGCTTCACTTTTTGCTGATTGCCGAAAAAAGCAAAAATTTTCCGTTTTTTGAACTTAATTTGTTAATAACTAATTTAGTCCAAAAAATCGACTGCAGGAAACATATAGGTTTTTATTACAGAGGTCCACACTACTCAAAACAACTGTCGTTTGCCTGCCGGACGAGTGTCAAAAACAGGTACTTTTCTTGCTTATTTCCCTGGCCTACTATAATATCGTCTAAGTACACAAGACACTTTTCATTTTGTATTCCTCGAAGTATATTATCCATTACTCTTTGGAAGGTCGCCGGGGCGTTACGCAATTTATTTGTAAGGTCTATTTTGGCATTAAGTTTCTTAAGATTATCTAATACTAATAAACAATCAAAGTAGTCATGAAATTTAAATATACAATAATTTAATTTCATAGGATTTTTGGTTTGAAATATTTTAGAAGGAGGAATTACAGTACAAAAATTTTCTTGGATCATGCCTAGTGCTGTTGAAAGTTGAAAAGGTTTCCGAAAAATGGAATTTTTGAAATATTTTTCCGCTACATTTGGAACAACAAAAGATTTAGTACTACCGGTATCAATTAAAATTTTCAGATTATTTTCAGGAAAAATTATATACGGTAGTTCACTTTCTTTATTTGTTAAATTTAATATTTCTATTCTATTTGGTCCGAGGCAAGTTGCTCTAAAAAATGGTCATTATCTTCAGAATTATTTATTTCGTCTATATTATGTAGTTCTTCTAAAATTATATTTTGTTGCTGGTTTGAAAAATAGTTTTGATAACGAGGTTTATATCGGTTTTGATAATTTTGGTTCGGTCTGGAAGTATTAGTTGTTGAAATATTCATCGGAGTTGGGTTTGGAAGATTTCGGATTTGATTTGATCTAAAAACGTTATTATCTCTGCTACTGCCAGGTTGGTTTTGATTATTATTAAAAATTCGGGTTTGCGCGTTTTGATAGTGACTTTTTGGGTATTGAGAATAATTCTGATTTCTTTGGTAATTATGTTGGAAGTTAAATTTATTTGGTGGAACATAATTAGATGAGTTTGATTTGTTTTTATGTGAAAAATTATTTGATGATGAGGGTTTTGATTTTTTGTAGAATTATTTTGTCCCATATAAATTTGGAAATCATTTGTTAGAACGTTTAAAGCTGTGTTCATATCAATAGGGTTTTTAGTACGCATAAAAGTACCTAAGGGTTCCTTATGACCACTTAGCAATACTCTCAAAGCTAGATTTCTGAAATAACTACCAAGTATCTCTTGTTCGTTAATATTAGAACGAGTTTGCAACAAAGATATTTGGAGATTTAAGAGATGTATTTTTTGGAAAAACTCAAATGGCGATTCATTGCCTTGCTTAAGGTGCGTGATTTCTATACTAAGTGTATATACGTCTCTTTTATCTGCATAAGTGTTTAATAGAGCATCTTTTAAATTTTCCCAAGTTCTTATAGTACATGAAAAAATATTTATGGCGACATCACCTTTAATTTTTGCTAAAATGCTAGAAGTCAAATATTCATTTTGAAAATCGGTTGGGTCGGTTATATTATAAAATTTATTGACTAATTTTTCGCAAATCTCTATGAAGCGTGGAAGTAACGCAACATCTCCATGGAATTCTGGGATCATGTCCAGATATTCTTTTTTTAGTTGAGGTAAAGCCATAGTTAATTTGGATTTTGATAAAATAATTTTAGGAAAAATATTAGAAGTATTTGGTTGAGTATTAAATGAAAATGTATTGTTGTTTGAGTCAGAATCTGAGTCAGAATTACTTGAACTGTCTGAATTAATGAAAAATTGTTGCTCTCTATACGACATAAATAAAGGTACTTACAATAAGAATAGTTTCCAGCCCATCTATGTTCTGAGTCCAACAACGGCACGGCAGGAACAGGACCTTCACAGGAACTTCAATATTCACTTGAATTTTCCTTTACACTATTCTTCAAGTTAGTCTACTCAATTCACCTAACTAAGAGTCTTTTTTCGCGGTTCCAGTTATTTTTTTGTTCGATAGATTTTTAAATCGTTAATACGAACCGGGATTTATATTCACTAAAGCCCGTTTTATCTATCCTACTGACTGCGCCACTAAACTTGGAACACTCTGTATATAGTTTTTTAAAAAGATTTATTTAACAATTTTTACAAGACAACTTTCATTGAAGAGAACAGATTCTAAACTAAATTATAAAAGTAATATTTTAATGTCTAACAACACAAATATGATAAAAATGTAATACTAGCTAACCGGAGATAATGCTGAAACCGTAGACGCGCCTTGGGCAATGTCCTGTAACTATTTGCATACACTGCTGGTTATTCACTATAACTGTGAATATATATATAATATATATATATATATATATATATATATATATATATATATATATCTGGACCTCAGAGCCAAACGGTATTAAGTCCTGTATTTTAAATTTTACAGGAGAGCAATTTGAAGATTTTGAAAAATGGTATTTTTCGAACGAATTCCTATTGTAAATAGGAGTACACGGATTATTATTTTCCCATTTATGTTTTTTAAAGTTAAACAAAGCTGATAATAACTAACCTCTTACTTTAATTTATTTAAATAATTTTAAATTAATATTGGGACTTAATACTCTTTGGTTCTAATAATGGACTTAATATCTTGTGACTTAATACCATATTTTGTTACATAATACTGTTTGGCTCGTACTAATCTGTAGATACGATGGACTAGATACTATTATTAATTAAGAAACTTACAGTAGAACAATGCAAAGTACAAACAGCATTATATCAATTCCAATTAAATAATAAAACGCAAAAAGACACCAAAAATATTTATTTTTTAAAATAAATGAAATCAGACCTAAATGTTACAAAGGAATAATTATAACTAACTTAAAACAGAAAATTCATAACAAATATCATTGTAATTTTTAGTCGTCCTCCTTGAGGTCACCATGTGGAAGATTTTTAAAGTATTCATGGAATCTTTTAGGCACCCATTGTAATAAGTTCTGCAAGTCATTATATTTTTTAGTCGAAATGGGCTTAAGTGTGTCTCTTATTGGTTTCAAAATTAAATTGGCATGGAGAACAACTTCCTTAGAATTATCATTACATTTTCCTTTGAGTGGTAGTCTTTTGGCTGCTCTATTGAAATCAACTTGTTCAAAATTCTCTTGATTAAAATTTGTTTTAAAATGTAAAACTCCAGGTGTTTCTGCTAAAAACTTCATATGAACAACTTTAGATATTAAAAAGTTTTGATTAGTTATCGTTTTTTTGTTATTTTGAAAATAAGATCTGGATTCTTCAGATAACTGAGTAAAGTTCTTAAAGTCCATGGTTTCCATTTCCGCTACCTCCAATTTATTGTCACAAAGTCTGAAAAGCTGTTGCCAATCCCACGGAGTTATTAACGAAAATTGACTGGAAGCCTTCTTCTGTCTTTCTATTCGTGCATGAATTGTATCCACCTCCATGTGAGTATGTCCTCTTAAAAGGTACTTATGCTCAATGCATTTTATGGACGGTTTCAGCTTAAGAATCGAAAGATAGCACATAATCATCTGAATATTTCTATTTTGTGATGGACAGTTGTCACTCCAGATAACAATCCTTTCTACTGATTCTTTTACATTTAAATTAATGTATTTTAGAAGGCATGAAGCCATTTCATTTCCACCACGTCCGGCTATAGATTCATCCCAGGTGAAACAATATCCTAATTTCTCTATTGCATCATATACAGTATAATTGAAAGTCCATAGCTTTAGAGAATAGAAGCTCTGAGCATTCGTTAGTAGAGGAGTGGGTAAACATTTTTGTAAATCCACCGAAAGTATTTTGGTGTTCGCTTCGGTTTTAAAAGTCTCTTTATCCTGTCGCTTTAATTTGTACCGATGATCTGCATCAAAAAGATGAGAGTCATAGTTAGTTTGTAATTCAAGGCGTTCTTCCAAGGATACAGAATCTTTGAGTTTGATAACATACCCATCACATGTGTCACATGTATCATTTTCTGGCTCTTTGAAGGCTAAATTAAATTCAGAATTGAAAATTTCATTATATAACCACTGCTTGGGAATATGTTCTTTAGGAATTTGACGTTCTACACAATCCTCATAGAAGCACCGATACATTATAGAAATATTGAGATGGCTCCCTAAATACTTCCTCTGGGATTTATTCCTGGAGTAATGTGACTCTATACACGGGAACTTCTGTATGTGCTCCCTGATAATGTTTCTTATGTTCGCGGATATTTTATTAGAGGGTTCATGTTTACCCCTTTGATCAGGTATTACAATTCCCCCAAGTTGTCTTTTCGTTAATGCGTTACGTACAGTAGTTTGTGAAATATTTAAAATAGTTAAAAAATACTTCAACGACGTTATTCTTTTTCCAGCACGAGATCCCGTTCTAGCACGTACACGCTCAACTGGAACTTCTTCGATACAACTAGCTATAAATTGTCTTTTTTGGTCAAGTTCGATGGTACCATTCCAAAATTGTGAGTGAATTAGAGCACGACTCTCAACTGATATATTCTGTTTGCACTGCTTTCTACATTCATCACGACAAGGTGGTCTCATTTTATTTTTTCTAATAAGCTTATTGGTGGCTGACAGATATTCTTCACCAGCAGCTTTCTTCTGCTTTCTAATGTTTTTCTTCCAATTGGTAGTATTTCTTTTTCTTTTCTTTCCTTTAGTGTCTCGTATTTCTACTTCTTCCTCTTGTTCTTCTAGTTCATTTGTATCACTGCTTTCATTAGGTAGATAAGATGGATCTTCAGCTTCAGTATAGACTTCTTTATGTAACACACTTGCACCTACTTCAGCTGCTCTATAGTAAGGTCTATCGTCATCATGTTGAACAATAATTTTTGAAGATGTTTCGAATTCGTTATTTTTATGCTTTTCACTGTTTTGAACAAAATGTTCTAGTGAATTTTCTGGTAGGTAGTTCACACCCGTCTATATTTTCTCTCAGAATTTCTTCGTTATTGGAAGAAGGCACATTATTTTTACTAAAAAATATGGTATTGTACACATCATTATTCAAAGCAATAATATCCCCTGTAGCATTGTCACATCCAGTTGCAAGAACTTTCAAATTTTCATGAGGGATGTCCTTCACGCTATTAGTGGTTGGATATATTTCCATAACGATCTCAGCTTCTTCGGCGTTAGCAGCAACAGCAACAAAAGCTAAAATTGAAAGAATAATAAAATTTGTTTTGATACACACATTTCATGTAATTTAATTACCGTTCTCCTCGGGCAAATGTGAGGTTATAACAGGTTTTTCAGATATTTCGTTGCACTGGGCTTGTGCTAGTGTAATTTGTAATATTTTTTGGCCTCTCGATGTCATCATATTGTCCATATACACTTATTAAATATTAAAACAGCGCCTTTATCACGTTTTTTCTGTTAACTGAACGAACAAAATAATGTGACTTAATATTCTGACAACTGATGTACACTAAAACAACACAGTATTAAGTCCAGTTAACTAACCTCACATCTGGACTTAATACCTACATATTGGATATCATTTAGGGCCAAACAGTATCGAAAACCTTTAATACTGTTTGGTTCTATTTAATAGAGGACTTAACATATATAATCTACACCTATCTCGAAAACGAAAAGAAATTGGACTTAATACGCATTGCCATTGGAATGGGGCGGAAAAAATACTACAGGAACAATAATAACCTAAAAATAGGAAAAAAGTGGACTTAATACTGTTTGGCTCTGAGGTCCAGATAATATATATATATATATATATGTTCGGAAAGATTTCCGCGGTTAGTACAATGTAACTTAGAGCTAAGATTAATATTATTACTAAAACTAAATGTCAAACTCACCAGTCTTCCGGGTTGAACCGCGTCGATATCCATTTTGCCGAGCTTTCGGCATCCTCTCTGATGCCTTCCTCAGGGCTTCCGAGGTCTCAGTCTTCCGAGCCCCCAGACACTACTACACTGTTCACTGTTCACTACGCTGTCACTACTACTCACTCACTCGTAGTAGTAGACTGAATAAAAATAAACATTTCTAACTACCCCTAATCTAAAGCAATAATATCTAAAAATTCATAAAATAAATAAAACATAATATAAAAGTAAAACTATTCCTATATTTAATCAAAAATTGCTGCATCATATTACACCTTTTAAAACACTTGCCTTTTAAGATTGTTAATGCAACAAATAGAAAAATTGTAAGATAGTTTATTAATATGTTTATGCAATTAATTACTTAGATAATGACATAACAAAAAGTACTTCAATGATCGATATATAATTCAAATTTTGCTCATATAAAATTAATTTTGTTTTATCAATATAGTGGGTAACTATATAGAAGATGAAGATGCTATTACTGCTCCTTGTTCTGGTCGCAAGGTATTTATTATTTCTGTATTTTCTTCTTAATTTATTTACCGTATTGTTTGTGCATTTAAAAAGATGTTTTTTTAACTTCCTAACATTAATACTGTATGATCTATATACAGAATTAATGTGCTTTAATGATCTGCTATATGCTTTAAAGCTAACATCAAAAAATCTATAACGTTCTATATGAATCTTTACTGAAAAACATACATCGAGATATTTTTAACTTTGCTAATTGACTAGTATTTTAAATAAATTCTTTCTATTGTAGAAAAAAGCTTATTAGGCAACAACTCATTGCACAGAATACGAGAAAATCATATTTTTTGCATAGGAATTTTTGCCTTTACTGTTTTTCAGTTTAGTCAACCTATTGGATCAAATATTTGTTAATAATTGTTTCAAACTGTGCGTTTTGTAATATAATTTCTATAAGTGATTTTCTTTGCGACAACGTTTTTTTTATTTATTTACGCTGTAACCACCAGGGTTATTAGCGACCTAAATGTATAATACAGGTGAAGTTAGAAAAAAATTACAATAATTGATACAGTCCTGAGTCTTTAAGATAACTTATTGTGTTTTTAATGTTCATGTTTTTTCCTAGGGCTTCCTTTATATTATTTGGTATAGTGTGCTTCTTTCTTGCTGCTTCATATTTTTTGCAGTGAGTTAGTATATGCTTCACGGAGAGTGTTACTTGACACGTTTCACACATTGGCGGCACAGTTCGCGTAAAGAGGTGTTTATGTGTAAAGTTACTGTGTCCTAGTCGCAAACGTGTTATTCTCACTTGGTCGTGTCTATTCGCTGTGGGTTGGAGCCACGGTTTCACTAATTGTTTGATTTCTTTGAGTTTATTTTGTGATGCACTCCACTTATTTTGCCACGCACTTAACACTTTATGTTTTATTTCTGACTTAAAGTCATCTGAAGAAACCTCATTAATAAGAATGGAGTCCTGGCTGAAGGATGCTAAGCGGGCTAGTTCATCTGCTTCTTCATTTCCTTGTATACCTGAATGTGATGGAACAAACATGAAGTCAACAGTGATCTTATTATTATTTAGAATCTCTATTTCTGATTTGATATGTAAGGAGATTGGATTATTGGTATATAAACGTTTGATAGTGTGAAGTGAGCTTAGTGAATCGGTTATTATGAGAGATGGGGACTGTTTCGACTCTTTTATGTGGATAAGTGCTTGTAATATTGCAAACAACTCCGCAGTATACGACGAAGTAATGGGATTGAATTTAAATTTTAAGGATGTATTGGGTGTAAGGATGGCTGCACCAACACCGTCTGAAGATTTGGATGCGTCAGTGTATATCTTATAGTGATTTTTATAAGTTTCCATTTCTGTTAAGAATGATTGTTTGATCAGGTCTGTTATAGTCTCACGTTTTTTATATATACTAAGGTTAGTATTAATCTTGAGAATTGGTATTAACCAAGGTGGAGAAGTTAGGAAATTTGTTGGGAGAATTTCAGGAAATTTAAGATGTAGGTCATGAAGGTAATGGTGGATCTAGTCTTCTTGTAGAGAAAGTGTCTTGAAATCGATCTGTGAATGTATTGGTATAAAGTAGGGTGTTCTTTATTACTAGCTATTTTAGAAGAATATGAGAGAGAAAGGTATCTGCGTCATAAACTTAGTGGTGGTTCTCCTGTTAAGCATTGTAAATTTTCAACTGGTGTCGTGCGAAACGCGCCTGTATGCAACAACGTTAAAACTTTTAGTTTGTACATTAATGCATAATTAACCGAGGATACACTTGCATATAGAATTTGAGAACTGTCAAAACAGTTTATGGTTAAAAAAGTATTTTAATATAAAACGATATAACTGCTAGTTTGAGATTTTACTAATGATGAGTGATAATTATAAAGCATTTCGAGAGGAGCAGGAGAGACGGAATAAGAAATTGATCTTACATGGATAGTTCGAAGTAAAAAGTGTATTATAATTTACGATTAGTAAATTAATTGGGACGGGCAACGATAACAGCACGCTCCCCTCCATTTTTTGTGGTATAGCTGTAATATTTAGCATTTGATATTTTGTCCTGACTAGCTGCTATGAAGTATTCCATAACTGTTATGTATTTGTCATTACTTCATTAATATTGAATTCGGTGTCGATTATGGGAAGGGTTTGTATTTTCTTGATTTCTATACCTGAGGTAGGGCTGTCTTGCCCCTTTTCTTTCGCCTCCGCGATGTACTCCTGGCTTCAAATATTATATAAATATATATATATATATATATATATATATATATATATATATATATATATATATATATACATATATATATAAGTCCGTGGTTGTATTGTATATTCAATTTTCTTCCGTATATTTATATATATTCCTGTATGTACTCCATCACTTGTTAAGCGAACATTTCTATTCCAAGTGTAATGTATTCTTTCTCTAATGTCTTTGTTTTCTCCGTTACGGCTTCCTTGAAATATTTCTGCATCCCTTTTGTGAGTGATTCTTTGATTCTTGTCGACTGCCTCTATATTTCTATATGCTTTATTCTTCTTCTTGTAGTTCTTCTTAGGTTTCTCAGCCAGCAAATTCTTCGTCTTCCTATGGATCTTTTACCCTTGATTTTACTTTGCATTATGAGCCTTAATATCTCATATTTCGCACCTCTGGTAATGTGGCCTAAATATTCCAGCTTTCTTGTTTTGATGTGCTTTATGACCTCGCAATCCTTTTGTAGCCTTCTTAACACTTCTGCATTTGTAACTTGTTGGGTCCATGGTATTTTCAAAATCCTTCTATAGTACCACATCTCAAATGATTTCAACTTCTTTATATTATCCACTTTTAGTGTCCAGCTTTCCATTCCATACAACAAAGTAGAGAACACGTAGCATCTTAAGGCTCTTATCCATAGATCCAGAGGAAGATCTTGATTGACAAACATTGTTTTCATTTTTATAAATGCTTGTTTTGCAATTTTAATGCGTGTCCTTATTTCTCTACCTTGGTCATTGTTTTCATTGACCCAGGTTCCCAGATATTTGTAGTTATTCACTTTTTCTACTTGTTTTTCCTCGATATCTAGCCTTCCTACTGTATATTGTTCTGAAGCTATTTTCTTGTGGCATTTTAAATTAATTACTATTTAACTGGTAATAAGCCACAATTAAAATTGAAACGTCAATAAACGTATTTTTATCTTTAATTTTGGCTTATTCCCAGTTAAATAGTAATTAATTCCTACTGTATGTTGCTTAGAAATATTCATGAACTTGGCTTTCTTAACGTTCATTTGTAGAAAACATATTTGATACTGATTTGGTGTAATTTATTTACTAAGCCTTGCAATGCTTCTAGACTGTCTGCAAAAACAGCGGTGTAGTCTGCGAATCCTTATGTTGTTTAAGATTTTTCCGTTTATTGATATACTCTGATGTTTCTCTGACGTTACTTCCTTAAAAATAGCTTCGCTATATAGATTTAATAACATTGGAGGTAGCACGCAACCCTGTCTAACACCTCTTTTGATTTCTATTGTTTCTGTATCAACATTTTTGATTCTAACCTTTGATTTTTAAGTCCAGTACAGATTGAGAATAACCCGTATATCTCGACTATCCACATTCTTTTCTTTAACAGTTTTACGAGTTTCTGATCTATAAAGCACACATAGAGATCCTGGTTCATGTCTATTCGTCTTTCCGCGAGAACGTTAAAAGAGAACAGAATCTCTCTCATTCCTAGTCCTCTCAATCCAATCTGGGTGTCATCTATATTTTCTTCTATTTTTTTGTATAGTCTTCCATGTATTATTTTAAGAAATATCTTAAGTGTGGGGCCTATTAAGGAAATTGTTCTGTACTGGCAGCATTCTGTCGCATGTGCTGACTTTGGTAGTGTTACAAACGTGGACAGCAACCAGTCTTGGGGTATTACTCCTGTTGTATATACTTTATTGAACAGATCTAAAAGTATAGGCAGTGTGTCTTCGTCAATGCAATTAATTAGCTTAGTGGGTATCTGATCTAAATTTATAGTCTATTTGATTTCTGACTATGCGGTCTTTGTTGTCTGCATGGGATCTCCAAGTGTACAATCTTCTATCGGGTAATTGGATTATTGTGTTCATTATTGCAAAATGTTCATTTTGACAAAAATCTACAAGTCTTTTCCCCTCTTTCGTTTCTGTCACCTAGTCCAAATTCCCCAACATATTCGTCCACTTTTCCTCTCCCGACCTTAGCAATAAAGTTCCTCATTACATATGCTTTATCGTTCAGTTCAAAAAGGGATAGTAAAACAGTTCCTAATACTTCTCTTTTTTATTTGTTTTATTTCGACTGACAGTGATTAACTTCAATCATTTTTGCTCCTTCCTTGTCTTCATTCAATTTATCTAGTATAGCATCACAATTTATTATGATTGTAGTTAGACAATGTCATATAATCCGTGTATTATTGATCCTATCAATTTTTTCGCTTTCTCGAATTCTTAGTTTTTTCAGTTGATATTACAAAACTGTATGAACTTGTATGACCTACTTTTTCTTTCCTAGGTCAGTTTTGTTTTACTAATTATATATATATATATATATATATATATATATATATAATAATATATATATATATATATATATATATATATATATAATTTATATAATTATTATCAAGTAGAAACATTATAGCCAGTTGACTGACTGTATATCTTCTATTGACAATAAATGATAATAACAATATTTTAGGATGAAGTTGTGTGCTAAGCGAATTAACACTCAATATATTATTTTTATTACAAGAAATTCTTTTCGCAAGAGACAACTCTTTAGAACCTCACATCTTTTTATCATTCAGCTCTAAGACTAAGAGTAATAACGGATATTGAAGTATTGTAGGTAAAAACAGCAATAGTTGTTTGATAATATTTAACTGAATGAGTGGAGAGTCATTTTAATTCCAGTAATTTAGATACGACAACAAAAAACAAGATACCGAAAATTTAATATTTCTTAAATTATTTTGTAAATGTATTTTTGTTCTAGTGTATGTTCTATACCAGATTCCATACCGTTTCCAAAAGAGTTTTTGTTTGGCGTATCAACTGCAGCATATCAGATAGAAGGTAAGTTTATTATTATAGAATTTCACTAGTCAAAATCATGTTCTAATTTACAATGTCAAGTAAACTAATAAAGTAGCAAAGTTTATCTAGCAGATTCTACGAGGCGATGATAACGAAACGTGAGTGTAATTTTATTACACAAAAGTAATTTTTTATCACCGAAGAAAAGCATATTTTGGATTTTTTTTTAAGTTAAAGCTAAGACAAGAGTAGGTATAAAAACATACAGAATGAAATTAATTTAAATTAGTCCAAACATACAATGGTATGAATACTATAAAAGGTTTTCTTGATAGAGTAAAAGTCAAATTGAAAAAAATACTTTAACACACATGCCATACCTTGGCTAGCCCACCAGCTAAACCTTAATAATCAAGTTTTTACAAGGTTTTAAACGAAAATGCAGTTAGTTGTGTAAAAATTGGAACCAGAACCTCAAATGAATTTAAAGTCACTAAAGGCCTAAAGCAAGGATGCTGTTTGTCACCGACACTCTTTAAAATATACGTCCAAGAAGCATTGAGGAATTGGAGAAATAAATGTAGATTTATGGGCATCGAAGTGGGACAAGAAACTCTGTATACATTGTTGTTTGCAGATGATCAGGTGGTGGTTGCAACCGATGAGGAAGATATAAATTATATGAATCGAAAATTATTTGAGGAATATGCCAAATGGGGGCTTACTGTAAACATAAGCAAAACAGAATATTTAAAAATTGGAGGAAATACCACAGATCTGAGGCTTGAAAACGCAGTCATAAAAGGCTGCAACCAGTATAAATATCTAGGAAGCATCATATCAGCAGATGGCAGAGTTAAGATAGATGTACAAAACCGAATAACCCAAGGGAAAAAATGCATCCGAATACTGAATTCATTACTGTGGTCTAATAAAATAAAGATGCATACCAAACTTCGCGTATACAGAGCAATTGTAGAACCAATTACCACATATGGTGCCGAATGTTGGACGATGACAAAGAATGAACGAGATAAAGTAGACGTTGTGGAAATGGATTATCTTAGAAGGTCATGTCGAGTATCGAGAATGGAAAGAATCAGGAATGAGGAAATACGAAACCGTACAGGAATTAGAGATACTCTTTCAGATAGAATACAAGGAAGGCAATTACAATGGTATGGTCACGTGATGAGAATGGAGGAGGAGCGGTGGCCAAAGAAAGCCTTAATGTATGTTCCGCCAGAAAGAAGGAAAAGGGGAAGACCACCAAATTCCTGGAGAAGAGAAATTACAAAAACAATG
>OU898276.1:102231967-102324467 GCA_918026665.1 Diabrotica balteata | reverse complement strand
CAACAAGGTAATACCCACATTCAATTTTATTACCTAAATAGTATAACCATTAAACTACTTACAATATTTTGTATCTCTATTTTAGGAAAACTATCTATGTCCTTTAACGCTAATGCCCTTCTACCTGGAAGTGACGATATAAAAGATATTGAAGCTGCTGATAGAGCTCAGCAATTTGCAGTGAGTAAATTTAATTATTGATAATTCATAAAAATTAATCTAAACAATGTGCTGCCTGAGTATTACAAGGGTGTATGTAACAAAATTAGAAAGTCAGCAATTTTACGATAATAAAGTTCTCTGTATCATAAGGACCATAGAACTTTGAAAATCTAAAATATATGCATGCAGTCCTCTAAAATTAATCAAAATCAATGGTGTATGTTATGAAAATATGAAAAGAGCGCAACATAGTGCTATGTTAACATTTACATACAACTTGGTCCTATATCCCAGAAATTTATTTTCTGCATATTACAAGCTTAGTTGCAGTGAAAAAAGGATGTTTATTTTAAGCACAACTAAAATAAGTATTCCACAGCGAAGAAGAAAAGGAGAAAATGCCCAAAACTCAAAAAAAAAAACCAAAACCTTTTATTCTTCTTTATTTTAACTAATATCAAAATACAGGTTTGCAATCAGTTTTACTGAGAAACACTAGGTATAAGTGCTTTTTTGTTAACTATATACACCGTTTACAAAAATTCTACAGAAAGAAACACAATTTGTCAAAGTGTTCAGGGAAAGCGTAGAAAAAAAGTTACATCAGAATAAACTGCCAATCTTGTTAGAGAGAATATTAATATGTTTCATGTAAAAGAAAGACATTATTGTAAAGCTGATACTAAAAGAAAGTATGTAGAGGGTGAGCTATCACTGCAAAAAATGTAAAATATGTACGAGGATTTCATAAAGGAGAAACACTTACTCTAGTAAAACTTAATGTTTATCGCAAATATTTTGAACTAAATTCAATTATTAATTTAAAAAACCTTCAAAAGATCTATGTGATCTCTGTGCTGAAATAAATTGCCTGAAGAAAGAAAATACCCTTAATAAAGAAAAGAAAAAGGAATATGAAAGACACTTGCAAGAAAAAATTTTAATGAGAGAAGAGAAAAAGACGGATATTGAAATAATGGTAACGCAGTACTGTGTTTTGACTTACAAAATCTATTGACATATCCAAAAGAAGACGTCAAAAATTTTTTTATGAAAGTAAGCTAAATGTGTATAACATGACAGCGCACCTTTCCCTAAACCGGATTGTTTATGCGCGATTTGGTCAGAGACAATCCATGGTTGGGCTAGGAATAATATTGCCAATGCTGTATACAAAATCCTGAAAAGGGTTGTAGAAGACTATCCGTTATTGGAGGATTTGACTTTGTGGAGCGATAGTTGCGTTCCACAAAATCGCAGTAGATTTATGAGTTTTGCTATTGCACATAAAAACTAATACGAACTTCGAATGAAATTCAAATGAAATTTTCAGTACCTGGACATTCCTGCATACAAGAGGTTGATTCAGTTCAGTTCAGTGCAATTGAACGCAGTTTGAGAAAATATGAATACTTTTCTCCACTTTCGTTATTAAGAGTCCTTTTGAAAGTAAACACAAGAAAGCCTTACACAATATTTCAAATGAAGGAGCCAGATTTTTTGGATTTTCCAACCCATTCATCAAAACTAATTTAGTCTACAATTACTACATGTGTTTCCGAACTACTTTTAATGAACGTGAATACAAATAATCATCAGTTTAAGACAATGGAATGCGAGAAGACATACTGCTGAAAATGACGAAATACCCATATCAATAAACAAAAATGATATTAAAGTCACCTTGGCACAAAACAAGGTAGAAGCTCTGAAATGTATGTCCAAGTGGATGCCGGATGTAGACAGAAACTTTTATGTTCACATGCTTTTCAATATATCTCAACATAAACAGTAAAATTGAGATTGGTGATCAGAAGATAATGTTACAAAAACTTATGTTTCATGTTTTTGCATTTTTCGTTTTTTATTAGAGTCACGAAGTTCTATGTTATTTTATTTTTTCAATAAAAATATGGAAAAAATAAATATTTTTTATTCCTTTTTTTTAATATTCTTTTGTAGTAGACTTTCATCTATTATATTTAAAACAAAAGCAAATATAATTTCTTGTATACCAAATTTAAAGGTTAAAATATTCAAAGTCATTTTTGTCAGTTTTTACATTTTGTATCATTCAACCTTGTAATTCTTAGGCAGCGAATGGTAATTGCAAAATATGTGTTTAAATATTTTTGAAGGATTAGGACCATAATCTTTATTTTAATTTATTTACAATCTTCATAAAATAAAACACCATTAATTTATGACATTTATTTACTTAATCATACAAATTTATATCTTCGACTAACTTATTTAAATTGTAATCGCTCTTATACGAGCCCTAAAATCGAGACAGACTAAAATACATGCAAAATTTAGATAGTTAAGAGTTTACTTTTTTCTATTCATGTTTTCGATTTATTACTATGTATTTAGGTAATTACTAGTTTTAATCAGCAACACAGAACCAAATATATACTTATTCTAACAAAACTAATTAATAAAGAAGAGCTTGGCACTGGGGTAGTGCCGACAGAAGTGAATTCTTCTTATAGTACTATAAGAAGTATTATAGGACTATATATATATATATATATATATATATATAATATATATTAATATATATATAATATATAAATATATATATATATAATATATAAATATATATATATAATATATAAATATTATATATATTTATATATATATATATATATATATATATAATATATAAATATATATATATATATATATATATATATATATATCGCACACCTAGTTCAATAGTGCCACAAGTCCAAAATACAATAATTTCGAGAAATGAGCAAAACGTTCTGTAGCAAACGAGTTATGCCTTGTAAATAATTTATTTTTAGAATGACTGGCTTCAAAATTACAATTTAGTTAGCAAATTATACAGTTATTCGCTGGATCTTATTACAATTTATTAAAAATAAAACGTTAATTGTATTTTGATAGTTATGGCGATATTGCATTGTGAAGAAAGTCATTTATAAAACGATAAATAGGAGATACGGCGGCAACATAATAAAAAAAATCAACTAGTTCTTACAAAAAATATTTTTATTATTATTATTACAAGTGTGTATGAACATTTTTTTTAATTACTATTAACCAAGTCCTTATAAAAATTGTGATGAACAGGTAATATTAAGTTTTTATTGCACAGTTCCAAAAGGTGTTGCTTGGTTTTTGCGGATATCGATGGAGGCTTTATGTACGCCTTTTTTAAATCGATTACTGCTTCCACAGTTGCTGAACGCCCCCTTGTCGATGCTTTAAAATGGACCTCTTCGAACTCATCGGCATTATAATCTGTTTTATAGAAGAAAGATCCAGGATTGCTTTTGACAACTTTAATAACTTGGATATCATTCCAGACTACCTTTTCATCTTTTGTATTCTTTGTAAAATTTCCTCCAATTTTTGAATTGAGATCTTTAAAGTCATAAAAGTCTTCTGTTGACATTTCTTTTACATTGTAAGGATTTCCCTCTTTTTTTGCAGATCTTATGATGACAGGCCATTGTGCAGGAACATAAATGGGACCTGTTTTAAGTATTTTCTTCTTTTGCCTCTCAATAGTTGCGTGCATGGCGTCCCCTTCATTTTGGGTATGTCCCACTGTTAAAAATTTATGTGTGATTGATTTAACATTAATTTTTCCAATTGCATAGAGATACATGGTAACTATAAATTTATTTTTATTTTGCCCAACACAATTGTCGCTATAAAATATAACGTCTTTATCATTACAATGATTTGAAAGATAATCAAACAGACACGTAGCTATTTCGTTTGAGCCGCGGTTAGCAATAGCCTCGTGCCAAAAGTAACAGTAACCAGTCTTTTGCAATATCTGAAAAATTGTAAAGTTGAAGCAGTTCAGGCGGCATTTATAGTAGAAGCTTGAAACATCTCCACAAGGTGTAGGAAGGATCGCCTGCAAATCAAAACAAGCTACCAATACTTGAGAATCATCTTTTGCTCTTGCTAGATCTTGTGCTTTTTCTTCTCTGCTTCTAATTTTATTATGGATATGTTTATTATAAGTTTGATGAAGAGTAGCTTGCTGTTCAGCAGAAGAATTTTTATATGATTCACAAATTGCGCACTGATCTTTTTTTGGCTGAAAGAAAGTTATGTTAAACTCAGTTTTGAAAATATGCTCGTAAGTGCATTTTTTAGCCACAGGCCTTCCTTCACTCTCTTCCTGTAGTTTGTAGTAGCGATACATTTGAGCTAAAGTAAGTGAACCATCTATGTATTCCTTTGTAGTTTGTGCTCTAAGATAATGTGATTCTACCCTTTGGAAAGAATTTATGTGTTCTCTTATTTTATTTTTCACCGGTCCAGTAACCGTTTCTCGTTTCATAAAAATATACCTGCTCTATGTAATCATCTTGGCGAGGGTCTGTATGTAGATTTTCTTGATCTTCAAATGTATTTGCGGTATGATTTGATTGCACGGGTAACGCAACCGGAGTAAGCTAAAAAATTACATACATTAAGTAAAACCTCACTGTGATTTTTGTTGAAATACAAACCTCCGTCAACACAAAGGAGATGTCATTCATAACCTCAGAAACCTCTGAATTGTCTCTCAGATTCTCATCATCTTTAAGATAGCTTTGCAAAGCTAGTCCAAGCATTTTTCTTGCCCTTGACATCGTGTTTGATAATAAAGTTAATAATAATATCACTATACACTGTTTTCAGACTTTAAATCAAATAGTTGTACACTAAAAACGTGGATACCTCGTGCATAAATAATTGAGAACTGATAAAATCGTACCACTAATCTAACAATTTTTGCAGTTGTGGCCGTATTGAATTACATCGGTTGTATTGTGGCGGAGTGTATTATCGCCACATCTCCTAGTTATGGCCATATTGCATTTCAAAACCCTACAGTGTAATACCGAAATATCTTACTTTATACTTATCCAAGACAATATTTCAGTTAAGGTTGTATTGCATTAGATGGGGTATCATATATGCAACCTTTTTAAAGCCTTAACTCAAAATTGGAATTTTTGGAGTTGTGGCAGTATTGAACTAGATGTACGATAATATATATATATATATATAATATATATATATATTGAAATGATTTCAATATGTTAAAATATATACAACTTTAATGGATTTTTATATGAGTTTGTTGTTTATGAATTTCATGAAGCCATCACAATGTGGGTTCGACTCTGAAATAAAAGAGAGAAAAAGATTAGTAAATTGTTAAATAAATTAATTTTGACTTACCTGGTATAGTGTTAATAATTTCTGAATAGTATAGTTGCCTAGTGTATAGGTGAATCGTCTAAACCTTAAAAAGAACAAAAAAAGAAGAATTTTAAAAAAATATTTAAACATAGAAATTTTAATAAACGTCAGAAAATAAACTGCTTGACAGTTTATTTGACAGTCTGTGGGAGCTAAATTAATAGGGGTTTTGTTAAATAAGAAATTACAATGATGTGGAGATGAAAAGAATAAATTAGTATTGTAATAGAATAAGTTTTATATCTAAACATTTTTTTTTGTAAATTCCCAAATTATATGTGATTAAAGTGATTATGAGAAAGTAATGTGGCTTGACAAATATGTCAAACAGGACAGTTTTATGGTTTAAAATATTTAAATAGAAGACAGAAAAAAAAAGAACGTTGGTTGCTGTTAGCAACGGATAATAATGGGAATTGGTTTTTGGAGAGGACGCCGACGAGGTTTTTTTGGACGAAGGAGAGCCCTGAAACTGTGGAATAGGTCGGGAGTGTTTTTTAACTCGTCTAATTAGAATTTAGTTTTTCCACAGTTTCCACAGCAGAGATATCCAGAAATTTGTTCCAGAGAGTAAGAGAAACAATTTCACTTATAAATTATATTGGAGTATAGAAATGTCATTTAAATTGAGAAAATTAAAATTCATGAATTAACATAATTGCGATAGGCCTTAAAAATTGAAATTATTAATGATCATTAAATTAAAAATAGAATAGTACGTACCTTAACTTCCGAAGAGAGGATTGATATTCCAGTTTCACCGATTATTTTTGAGTAGTTAGTTTCCTTTAAAGAAATCAGAACTGTTTTAAAGTGAGGTTGGACAATAATTTTGGGGATCATTTGAAATTTTGATTATATTTGAATAGTCAGCGGAATAAAGTGTTCATTTTCTTTTTCTTTATAGTTCATTTAAACACTTTATAAAGTTGCAATATTTATTTAGTTTTTAGGTACTTGTAGAGAGTCTCCACATTTTGTAATACATTTTTATTGTCACGTCACTAAACCACGTTAAGACTTAAACGATTCCTATTTTTGTAAATTTTTAAAGGCAACCGAAGTTGCAGACGAATTTTATTGTTTATATTAAATTTGTTCAATATTAATAAATAACGTGCTTCATTTGGGTTAATTTATCAAAGGTCTAAAGTAAATTTTGGTTTAATTTCTTTTTGAACTCTACCAGGAGACTACAGAGTCGACGTCACACAGTGACAGATTGCTTAGAACATATAATTGAGCTAGCTGAGGTATATATTAAATTAAACAACGAACCACATATTTTAAAAATTACATTTATTATAAATAAAAAATAAAATTAATAAAATACAACTTTATCAATATATATATATATATATATATATATATATATATATATATATATATATATATATATGTTTTATAATAACAATACACATCAAAGTCTTTTAAAATATATAATAATTTTTAAGAAAAAATTTTGTTTAATGATTTTAATAATTTTGAAAATTTGTTATATATAATATAGAATTTATTCATCTTATGCATTTTCAATATTATCTTTGTAATTATTTATAATTGTTTATAATTCTTTTTAATTTTTTATAATTTACTATTATTTATTATAATTTCTTATAATTTTTTTATAATTTTTTGTAATTTTTCATAGTTTTATTTAATTTTCTATAATTTTAGTTAGTTTCGTGTAATTTGATTTAATTTTACTTAATTTTACTCAATTTTGCTTAATTATATTTAATTTTATTGAATTTTATTTAATTGAATTTAATTTTATTTACATTTGTTTAATTTTATTTAATTTTCATAATTTTTTAAATGTTTTTATAATTTTATTAAATTTTTTATAATATTAATTTAAAATTATTTAAGTCTTCCTCTATTTGTTATAAAAAAATATATTATACAAAATTATGATAAGTGTATTTTTATGTATGTATATCATGTATATTACGGTATACTGCAAGGTTTCTACACCAGTCTTGATTTTTTGAGTCACGTTAAATTGGATTTCGCGCCTGTCCAAAACATCATACCGAGCGAGAAGAAGTATTCATCACTTCAATAATAAACGTTTATTGGTTGGCAATTCAATATTGGGACATACAATGAATATTTATTTTTAAAACGGAGTAGCATCGCCTTTAGACTTTATGACCGCTCGAATTCGGTAGAGCATTTACTCGACTAAGCATCTGCACTGTTCAGAAGTAAATTCACTGCAAATCTGCTCTACTTTAGCTTTAAGTTCGTGTAATGTCCATTGTAGATTATTCGTTAATGTCTTTCATTTTATGTTTTACTGCTTCAATGTCATTAGGTCAGGACTATCGAATGAAGAAGCATAATTGGTTCCAAACCAGTTGTTTGTGGTTCTGGTCGTATGACAGACACTTCGTCCTGCTTAAAAATATAATTCCCTCCAGCATTTCATTTCACAATACTTGGTAGTAGGCTATTTTGGGTATTTGTTAATATATCGCACCATTTACGGTACGTAATAACAAGTCTCATGCTTAGTGCGAATAACTCATTTGCGGCAATCATCACCACATACGACATACATACTACATCGAAGTTTGATTCGTCACTAAAAATTACTCGGGACTAATCTTTTTTACACCCCCCCCCCCTCATTCATGATCGAACCCTTTTCAGGACGTGGTCACATTCTAAATATTATTACCTTGCTGGCTTTATGTCGGAATTTTCTCATCAGAGTGGTCATTTGATCTGCAGATTGTGTTGGAGATCTTCCTCTTGGTCTTTGGCCTTCTACCTTCCTTCCACAACCAATAGTTTCATGGTCCTCGTTCTTCTAGCTAGTTACCAATTAAATTAGGTGTGCTCGGTTTACTTCTTTTATTTCCAATATATTCAATTTATATACCAATCTTCTACCGGCCAAGAAAGTTTGACTTTTTTGACTTGAAAACAGTGACTTTTTCTTTGACTAGAAGAAAATATGTTAAAATATATTAAACTACGAGTATACTTTTACGTTATTACTTGTAATTCAATCTTATGAAAGTTTAATCCAGATTTATGTTTTCACTTGCGACAGAATTACCTTGACAGGTTTAATCCAGTTTATAATTCCAGTCAACTGTAACTTGACTTAGACCTTTTCTTCGATATTTTTAAAAGTTTTGCTAATATTCTTCTATTCCCATCAGAAACTAGTTTTGGACGACCTGAGCTTTTATCTTTTTTCACCTAAGATACTTTATATTTCCTCGTAATGCTTAATTAAATTTCACATTGTGGTTTTAGGCATATTCTTTCACCCGCCACTTCAAGGATTGTTTTATTGCTGAAATAATTTTTACCAACTCACTAATTTTTGAATTTTTCCAGATACCATGCACCATTTATTTATTAAATTAATACAGCAATTCACTCAATTTGAGAACAAATTAATTGAAGAATATAGTTTATCGTTTGTCAGTGATGACCATAGAGTCTAGTATCCGGCTGCATTGTTTTCGCAGCTCAATTGTCTTATTTTGTGTGGTTTTAGCAGTTGCTTCATACTGTTCCATTATTAATCTTTAATTTTTGTATAAATTTTCATGATCCCTATGACCAGGGCCGGATTAAGGCACGGGGCCAACTGGGCCGCGGCCCAGGGCGGCAAAATTTTGGGGCGGCGGATTTGAGAAAAAAAAAGTGTAATTATTTTTGATTGATTATAAAGCTTTATTATCGATTATCAAGACCAGTGAACCTGAGCATTAAATATTAAAAAACTATTTTATTGTTTATTATTTATTTATAACGCGACACTCTGCGCGGTGTAAGGGCGAGCGCCCACCAAAGTGGCGTGGCAGTGGCAAGCAGCAAGTAGCACGCGTCTAGCACAATGTAACCAATCCAAACGAATGATTAGAATGAATGACGTCACTGTCATTTTGGTGTAAACTGAATCATTCGTTTTCATTGGTTACATTATGCTAGACGCGTGCTACTTGCTGCTTGCCACTGCCACGCCACTTTGGTGGGCGCTCGCCCTTATGTGTCGCAGTACACTACGCTACGCCACTCTATCCAAGTGAGTCGAAGGGGCGAGGCGGCAGTCTGTATCGTACGCTACGCACGGGAAATTTAGTTGTGGGATCGTAGTAGTTGCTAGCATTGGCTGATGGCAGGCGTCTTGTCGCCTTGCCGCTTCCCTCCCCCCACCAACTCCATCACCGCCACGCGCCATTGTCATTCGGTTGTCTGGTCTCAACTCCACGTACTGCAGTCTGTCTAACTGTTTAGGTTTAACGTTTTTGTAATTTGTTTTGAGCGGAGTAACATTTTGAAATTGTAACTTGTGAGGTAAGAAATATTTATTTGTTTATAGTAATGGTAATGTAAGTTAATATAGATCTTACATCTAAAGGTTCAGATAAGTTTATGCAGCAGCAGTTAGCACTGGTGTAAGGAGTAGTGAGACGGTGAGAGCTGTGCTGTGTAGGCCGTAAGGCCGTAAGTTGTCAAATTTTGTGGCTATTTAATTTTGCATATTTCGCCATTTTACTTTGTGGTAGTAAGAGAAGCAATGTAATTCGGCATGTTGCCATACGTATAGGTTTCACAATGAGTTGAATAAGTAATGGAAGGAAATTCGCTTCCCTCATTTTTTCGCTTCATTTTTCCTGTCGTATCGTACTACAGTTTTGAATTATACAGATATTCTTTTTTTTACAGTCAGACCTTTACTTCCGATGTCATTGATGCTATAACAAGCAGCTGTACAAATGGATGGACGCAAACGGCTCAGTGGGTGGCAATACAAAAAAGTAGCCGAAGAGAAGAAAAAAAAATTGACAGAAGTTGTAAATAAAACTGCGAAGCTTGATACATTTTTTACAAGAAGTAACCTACCAGTGCCACCAGAACCAGTGCTTTTAGAAAGTGTCAAAGAATTTTGTGAAGTAGAACTAGAAGTATGTTCCATATTAACGCCTTCAGCTTCAACAGCTTCAGCATCAGTGCCTTCAGCTTTAACATCAACCCCTCCAGCTTCAGCATTAGCCCCTTCAGCTTCAACATCAACCCCTTTAGCTTCAGCATCAGCCCCTCCGGTTTCAACATCAACCCCTTCAGCTTCAGCATCAACCCCTTCAGCTTCACCCTCAACCCCTTCAGCATCAGCACCTTCAGCTTCGTCATGTGTTGATACTGACAAGATCAAACCAGCTATATCCGAATTAACTTTTGTTGTTGACGAGATTGAAGATCAATTAACAGTCTCTGAACCTGACTCTTCTGTCCATTTGAAACCAAATTATGATCCTGCTTTATGGATAGTGAATGAAGAGACGCGGGAATATTTTGTTAAAAATGGATGGAATCAAAATAAAGATTGCGATTTTAAAAAATCTGAAAGGCAATATCCAGACAGGAAAAGAGTGTTGGCTAAATGGCTATTCGACAGAAAACTTGCAAATGGCGAAATTGTAAATAGAGATTTCTTGATTTACTCACCAAGTTTAGGCTCTTTGTTCTGTGGTCCATGCAAATTGTTTAGTTCGACCTCTACTCAGTTTACTGAAAATGGGTTCAGTGATTGGAAACATGCATCAGCGAGAATAAAAGAGCATGAAAACTCGCACGTTCACTACAATAGTGTAATAGTATACAAACAAAGAGCAGAAGCAGCCGGGAGGATCGATAAGCTTCTACAAAACCAAGTGGAAGAAGAAATAAGGTATTGGAAGGCAGTTCTCCAGAGAGTGGTGGCCGTAATAAAAAAACTTGCCTCGCGTGGTCTTGCCTTTAGGGGGACTGACGAAAAATTTGGTTCTTTTTCAAATGGCAACTATATGATGTGCTTGGAGCTGATTGCCGAATTTGATCCATTTTTGAAAGCACACATTGAAAAATATGGGAAAGCGGGTAAAGGCAATCAGTCATACCTATCATCAACCATTTGTGAAGAACTCATCGAAATAATGGCAAAAACCGTTATTGATACAATTTTGAATGATGCTAAGAAAAGCAAGTACTATTCTATAATAGTAGATTCCACCCCTGATGTAACACACATTGATCAATTGTCTTTCATATTAAGGTATGTGAATGAATTGGGAATCCCTGAAGAACATTTTGTTGAATTTATGAAAAATCAAGGTCATACAGGTGAAGAACTAGTGAACTCAGTGCTTTCTTTCCTACAGTCGAAAGGATTGGACATACAAAACTGTAGGGGACAGTCCTATGACAACGCGTCAAATATGTCAGGAATGTACTCGGGGTTGCAGGCAAGACTTAAAGAAAAGAATCCCTTGATATTTTATGTGCCTTGTTCAGCGCATTCACTAAATTTAGTGGGATCAAGCGCAGCAGAATGCTGTTCTCTTGCAAAACATTTCTTTGATCTCTTGCAAGGATTGTACAATTTTTTCTCGTCTTCTACGCACAGGTGGAATCTTCTTCTGTCAAATTTCACGGCCACAGGAAAGGACAAGAACACGTCGTTGAAGTCTCTCAGTGTTACAAGATGGTCTGCAAGGGAAGAAGCTTGCAAAAGCCTTAATAAAGACTACAAACCCATGGTCAAGACGCTGATAGACATGACTTCAAGCAATCATGAAAACAAACAGACACAATCCAAAGCCAAAGGGTTGTTGCGAAAACTAATGTCTCTAGAAACATGTTTCATGGCAGCCCTTTGGGGAGATGTACTTCAAAAATTTAATTCAGTCAGTGAAAAGATCCAGGCTGAAAATATGACCGTGGACAGCGTTGTAATCCTGTACAACTCACTCACAGAGTATGTGATGAACATGAAAGACATGTTTACCCACTATAAGAAAGAGGGCGAAAAAAAACTGCAAATTGCGCAAGGTGAAATGAGACAGAACGATGAGCCAGAACTTCCACAAGAGACGCAGCCGCAGGTGCAGCAAGATTTTGATCGCCCAAAAAGAAAGGCGAAAAGAAAGAGGTTCTTTGATGAATCTTCAGAAGAAGATGAAGAAAGAACTTATGATGAGGATGATGACATTAGGGGAAATTGTCTTCAACAAAGTTATGACATCATCGTGGAAACACTTCAGTTTCAGTTAGACAAAAGGATCTCTGTGTACACAGACTTCGTTGCAAAGTTTTCATTTCTAACAAAATTAAAGACTCTAACTACCGAAGAAATTACTGCTAACGCGACGTCTTTGCAGAAAATCTATATTGAAGACATTGAAGAGTCAGAGTTTATATGCGAGTGCATCCATCTGAAAGGACTTCTGATCCGAGGAAACTACAAAGAAGCCGAAAAAGACTTTTCACTATCAAACTTGTACAGATTTTTGATAGAAAAAAATCTACAGGACTTGTTTCCCAACGTGGCTATTGGTTTGAAAATGTTTTTGACAACTCCTGCTACAAACTGTTCTGCTGAGAGATCGTTTTCGACCTTGAAAAGAGTAAAAAACTATCTGCGTTCAACAGTGACTCAAGAACGACTCGTCAGCCTGGCTGTTTTAGCCATAGAACATGAACTGACAACAAAACTCGATTTCAGTGCAGTTGTTGATGATTTTTCCAATGCACGTGCAAGAAAGAAGAAGTTTTAAGTTATATTTACTTTAACAAAGCTAATTTAGTGAGTAAGTTATTTGTTTGGATATGTGATTTGTATGCTCTGAACAGTTATATTTCGATGTTGTATATATTTGTTATTATCCTATATTCAATACAGAAATTATCATTTATTTTGCAGTCTTACTCTGTACACCTTTTACTAATTTTAGCCCCTTCCTAACTGTCCTGTTTTTGCCCATAAATCGACAGCAATGACCGATTATGGCTCAAAGCCTGCGGGCACATTCACAGGTGAGCCGTCGCCGAGTAACGAAGCCGAATTTTCACTTCACTCCAAATCAATCATTCTCAGCCAAAATAGTCATAAAACTATAAAAGAATTGTTGAGTTTGGGAATTACGAGCTGCATGATGTTTCACAAAATAATATCAACAACGATTTTATTTACTATTATTGTAATCTTAAGTAATGGAATATCACGGTTGTAGAAAATGGTTTCGTAATTAACGGAGTTTTGTCAAATAGTTTATTTTAATTAATAAAACGCAATTTTAGGACATAGTTTCTTGTTTTCATCATGAGAGGTACTAAAACCATTACAATATCAAGAGACAGTTGAGCGCTGGAAAATGTCCCAAAATGCGTTATTTTGCCTCTAAATTTCAATTTTTTTCGGGGGGGGGGGCCCGGACCCCCCCCCCCCCGGTGTTGCACCCCCGCTAGGGCGGCAGGCAGACCTCTGGCCCATGGGCGGCAAAAGTGTTAATCCGGCACTGCCTATGACATTATACCAAGTTAAGTGAGTTATAATGTAAGGTATAAAATAATATTTATTACGTTTTGTGATTATATATCCTTTAAAGTATTACCTATTTAGCATTATCATCGTAACTATTAAAAAATAATAAATTAACAATCAAATACCTGAATGGCTGCTAGTTATATATTTTAATTTGTCTCCTTATATAGTTGTTAGAGCTCGTATATGGTTCGCCTATTTTTGCAAACCGCTTCCAGAACTTTCCAGAACTAGTGTTTGATCAGGTACGTAGCAAGGGCTGGCGTGGCGTAATACAAGCCTGCATCTGACGGAGGGGACAAGGAACAAGTGAAATTGTGCTTGTGACAACCAAAATAGATAAATTTGTATATGTGGTATTATAATAATAGTATAATGATTAGACAATAATATACTACGGCAATATGATTACAATAGAATCTATGAAACGTAAATACTAAGTATGTCATCCTGTACATGATATAAAAGATTTTTGCGATATACCAATATCTTAAAACAATCAAATTTTGTATGCCCTACTATTCTATAGTTTCTATAAATTTCAAGTTTCTATAAATATTAAAGGGTAGTTAAGAAATAAATAATACGTTCCATTTTGAACTTGGAATTTATGTTATAGATTGGAGTATATACTCACCCGGTTTTCATTGGAGACTGGCCAGAAATAGTAAAAACCCGAGTAGCCATCCGTAGTAAATTGGAAGGAAGAACTGAATCCCGTCTTCCAGCATTCACACCTGAAGAAATTGACTATATTCATGGAACCGCCGATTTCTTTGGACTTAATACTTACACTGCCGAGTTGGTGCTTGATCTAGGCGAAGAACCTCCGCTAGGAGATCATCCCACCAGAGATCATGATGCGTTAATAAATACTTTCCAATCTAGTGAATGGGAAAATACGACTGTTTCCGCTGTAAAGGCATGTATTACGTTATTTTTTACTGATATAGGATTTTAAATGTAACTACTATTACTAATAGATTATATTTTCTTATTTTCTTTTTGTTTAGTGGACTACTGATTGTTCTTTCTTTTCTATTCGGGTAGTTTTTTCGAATATTTAATGTATTTTAAAACTCTTTTGTGAACTTATTGGATCTAAAACAACTTTGGTATTTATAATAGAATTCTTCGACGTATACTGGAACATCGACGATTTTAGAAGATGTCAGATAATATCTTCTGAATGGTTTTTAAAGGGATTTTATATACCAGTAATTTGTATACCCGTTGTAACTTTATTTTATTCTGCAGCTACTTTCTTGTGGCATCTTAATGTAATTATCATTTTAATGGAAATAATCCACAATTGAAATTTAAAATAAATTTATTGACATTTTAATGTCCATTACGGAAACACTTATCGGTATATGGATAACGATTTCCTAAGTGGCAATTGAAATGTCAATAAACTTATTTTAAACTTTAAATGGGGCTTATGGTTTTCCATCCTGCAAAATGTAAATTTATTATGGTATAACATGTATGTTTTTACACCTTGTCGGTGTTATTGTTTACATTTAAACATTTTTGGTATTCGTTTCTATTTCCTATAAATATATTTCTTATTCTATCTGTTTATGTTAAGAGTATGAGAATATTGACTTGGTATCACTTATCACTTATCACTTTAAAGGTCACTTAATCCATCCCATAAAAGGCCTTGAGTTGAGTCCTCTTTAAGCTTACAACAAAAGCCTTGTCAGTCGAGTACAATAGTATTTGTTCCTATTCCTCGGCCATCCAGCTATTTATCATCCGGTCTATCGTTTTCAATCCTAGATTTTGCTTACTTAAACTAATAGATAAGATAATGTCTAATCTATTGCGTCTTTCAATTTTATTGGAACCAGTTCTATTTGTTCCTGGTTTATTTTGACGCTGTAGTGGTGTCTGTACCGCTATCTTAAATCCTTCTATCACATCACTATAGGAACCAATCTGTGCATTAGCACTCCCTGGCGAAACACAGGCTGAATTTTATGGAATAGTTAAGTTTTCAGACTTAGTACTTTTCATCTCCTTAGTCTAAATGTTTTCTTTTCCATTTTTGGATCTTTTAGATCGGTAGAGGTTTTTTTAAGCCAACGTTCCAGCACCATATTTATGTAGTCTTCTTTTCTAAGTTCTACAAAGGCATTTTCACTTATTTTGACTTATTTTTCAAGAACTTCCGACATAATTAGTTCATGTTCTGCTATTTGAACATCTTTCTATAAACTTGGTTTTTGATAGAGTCTTCAACCGTAGTTGCTACTGTACACTGTTTTGGTTACTTCTGCATGTTGGTTAGCTCATTTTTGAGTCTTCTTTAAACTGTTTTGGTTTTTGTTGCTCTCCTTTATTGAGTTTTCACTTATTTTAGCTTATCTTTTCAAGAACTTCCGACATATTAAGTTCATGTTCTGCTGTTTGCACATCTTTCTATGAACTTGGTTGTTGACAGAGTCTTCAACCGTAGTTGCTACTGTATACCTTTCTGGTTGCTTCATGGCAACCGCTTAAGATGACTAGCTTATTTTTAATTCCTCTTTAAACTGTTTTTGGTTTATATTCAATGGTTCATTGAGTTTTCACGAACTAATTTGCGAAAGATGACAGTGCGTCCTTACTCTACGAAGGCTACAGTCTCTTAGAGTTTGTCCATTTTCTAAGGCATCGCTTGTTGTATACTTTACTCGCTGTACCGCGCAAGCAACCGCTCCCCTGAAGCAGACCAGACCGCCCTTCTGAGCCAACATCTTCCAACGTTTGTATCTTTTCGCTAGTACTTTCTACTTGTTTTCGTATTTTACTTTTAGTTCCGTTTGTTTCTTATCGATGGCTGCCCCTAATAGCTTCTCAGTTTACTTTACATCGTGCAAAATGTTATTTGTCATTTTTTTTATTTCTTATTATTTTTTATAAACATGTATTTCTGTTTATCTTGTTAAATCCATTTAAAATTTTAATTTAATTATCTTCGTTTTATTTGAATTACAATAAATACTTATATTCTTTATTATTTAAATCACACAGGTTGTTCCACAGAGTATAAGACCTTTGTTAAAGTGGATTAAAGACCAATACAATAATCCGGGAGTGTTTATTACAGAAAATGGATATCCATCCGCAGCAGGAGATATGTATTTGGATGATGACCGAAGAATACACTACATCCAGGTAAAGATATTTTAAATTAATATTTTAAGTTTAAAGTAGCTTATAACAGCAATAAAGACAAATAAGAGCCATTCAAATTTTACGCAGACACTAAAATTAACAATTCCGGCTTCGTTGAGACATATGGACTCGCAGTTCATTATAGAGTCATTGCGATCTCAATCGTCTACAAGTAGAGGAGACCTAGTTTAACAGATCAGTGCTCAGGAGCATACTATTAAGATCTTGTGCTGCAGGAGAATCTTCCCTTTTCCACAAGCACTCCAATACCCGTCTTCCACGCTATGTGCTTTGTCTAAGCGCACCTGTTCAACTTTCATCCAGACTGTATAGGGACCCATACCAAAGAATGTTTGGTGAGCTTAATCCCCTTCTTAGATCCTTTTTAAGTTTTATAATTATTTGTTTTTGATACTTTTGGATACCTTTTTATTATTTTTTTTACGATTTCATTAGTATGTCCTTATATAATTTTATTTGGTGGTTAATACTTGTAGGTGTTTAGTAATGTCTTAGGTTGTGTCTAAAACAAAGTGATTGTAAAAAATATCTAATGTGTTTATACCATTGTGGTTACTAGCACTATATATTAATGTCCCGAAGTCTTATTCCTGGTATCTGAATCTAGTGTATTCTGATCTAAAAGCTAGATTAATGTTGATTCTATACTACTATTATGGTTATATATACCAATTAAAACATCTCCAGTAACGAAGACTGTTATGACTCTTAGCTAATTCCTGCTAGTTTTCCGCAGTCGGTTTGTTTGACCGGGAATACTTCCCCAGTAAGAGTTCCCCATATTATGTTTGGATCCAGATTATTTTTCGGTCACGAACGGCATTTTTTGACACTCCTGCGACCATAGCTAATCTTCTTCTAAAAAGTTCATCTTATTTATTTCCGTATATTCTCCGGCGATCTGAAATTCATACCAGTGTGGCACTGTTACGTTTCGCCAATCTGTCGTTAATCTATTACGTCTTCCTCCTATCATTTACACACTAGACATTAGTTGACCTGAGGACATTAAAGAGCATGGCTAGTTGAATATCTGTACATATATTGATGCGCTAAAAGTGAAAAGTTTTGAAATCCCTCATGTTAGTTTATCCTGCACTGTGCATTATTACATAAATCTCCTTCTATAATAAAAAGGTATATTCTCCTATTGCAATAAAAATTTGTGCATTTCCCTCTCTACCGAATATTCTTATACCCGACTCTTCTGAAATTTAAGATCTGTTACCAGGTATAACTCTGCAGCCTAAGTAGTATGTTTATTTTGTCCCTCTCATAAGTAGATCTTTGCTCAGAAAAATACTTTTTTACTCTCTTTTACTCTCTTACTCTTTTACTACTCAGTATTTAGTTGTAGAATATTTAATACTACAATAGTTTAAAAGTAGGTCCACCTACATAGCTGCTGTTTCTCGTGCCCATCAAAATTCTTGTAAGTGGATATGGCTTCCATTATCATAGGTACCGCTCTCGGTCTTAAGGCCGTATGACACTATGCATTTTCTTGTATCATTTCTTATATCGTTTCTGATATAACAAAAAAATGGATAGTGTCATACAGGCGTATAGTTTCTTATATCAGAAACGATACAAGAATTTGTGTCCGCTGCATTTTATTGTACAAGAATTGCGCCAATTTGTGCGCAAAGCCGCTAAAACGTAAAACTTCTTTCATGTCATATTGGCGGATGGAGGCATAGAGAAATAAAAATAATTATTATTTTTATTTCTCTATGGCTGGAGGAGAACTTTGATATATACTAGAGATATGTAAGTATCTCTGATGTATACATACAATTAGGCCAAGCAGACATCAGAGAAAAGTGCCCACCAACAATAACCAAGAATAGAACCATAGATTAAGTATATATAAGTAGAGATTAGATTAGAACTGATTAGAACATCAGTAGCCAGATTGAAAAACAATAAATCACAGTGATTGTATCAAATAGCATCGGAACTACTGAAAGTAGGAGGAGATGTTTTACTAAAAACAATACATAACCGCACTAAAAATTCGTTATGAGTTTAAAGATTATTTTATATCTCCAAATAAGAGAGTAGAGTTTCAAGAGCATACCATTCAAACACATAATTTAAAAAAAAAACAAATAAATTATTACAAATTATTTATTATTTCTGTCTTCCATTACAACCTGTTGAATATCTTCAAAAATTGTGGTTTCCAATTTAGTTTTCATATTGGGACATTTTATTTCTTTCATTTTTGCACCACAGTATTTTAAAAAATAATCAGTAGCATATGTTCTCAGTCCCCAGTAGCTTGGGGTCCTCAGGCCCTTGTTCGGTGCCTCAGGTACTGCAGTTCTTTTTTTATAGGTGTCAAAAAATGTCAAAAAATCATGTGCCAAATCACATACAGTTTCTGGTAAAAGAACTTGCATAGTGTCATACAGGGCAAAAATGTACGTACAAGAAACGATACAAGAAAACATAAATAACTTTCTATAACAGAAACGATATAAGAAATGATACAAGAAAATGCATAGTGTCATACGGCCTTTATAATATTTGGCGAATATTATCTGAAGGTACTTGACTTCATCCACGCAGGAGTTAATTGTAGCGATAAGGAGGACTTCCTTCACCCTGCTCTTGTTCCAGTTTGTTGGAAATCAGGACAGCTTGAGGCTAATATTGCTCAGTATCTAGTCTAGTAAATAGTTTATACAGACAGACAGTTTACGGTAGTTAACAGTTACCATACTGGTGTCTATCTACTATTGCTCTCTTCAAACCTCTTGTAAAAATATTGTATCACCTGAGAGTTATAGTATTTTCTTACTTTCAGTCAAGACAGCATACCCTTGCCGTGCCAATGCTGTAATCCCCTAGGTGTATTGGATTAGGGAACACTTTTTCCCGTATTATGCATCCTCTGGTAAGGATAGTGTTAAACTTTGGGATTGGGAAGCCTAGCAATTGAAGCACAAATCCGACTGACTGTTTATTTTTTTTCACTTAATCTTTTAACTTAATCAACTTCCAACTCCTTTCTTTCTAGTTCTTCTTTGGTTTAATTTCTGTATAGTTACTAATTATTCTTTCAAAATTAGGCCATTTTATTCTTCTTCTGTGGTACGTTTGAAGTTTCTATTCTTTCTTTCATCTCACTTTTAAAAGAATTGGATTATTTAAACCTCTTCAGTTGTATAAAACTGTTTAATGTCTTTTAAAATCGATATATCTAACTACGGTTGGAAAGCATTTATGTTCTTCTGGCCCAATGATTCACATTTGTTTCTAATTTTCTATATATGCCTTGTAAAGAAATAATTTTGAAAATATACGTGATTCAGATATTCTTGAAAATATTATTCAAATCTGCAAGTTGTGGTTAAATAGGTTAAATAGAATGAAAAAACCTGCTTTAAAGTTTATATTTGCAAAGTATAATATATATTTCTTTAAATATAGTGTTGATTTGTTTTCTAGTCATATTTGAAATATATAAGAGAAACAATGGTAGATGATGATGTTTCTGTACTAGGATATACAGCTTGGAGTCTTATGGATAATATGGAATGGATTATGGGCTACACGTAAGTAACAATAATTTATCATTTAAGCCAACGTAGATTGGGTTGTGAGTTTAAGTAGTCGTTTTTTTGTTAAATTATTCATTTAATTTTTTTAGTTTCTATATTTAGGTCTATATTAAAATAATTCAATGTAAAAGTAAGTAAGAACGAATACATTGACTTGAACATGCATAGCTGGGAGTCCTAGAAATAACCTATAAGGTCCAGATTATCAAAAACTGTTTTTATAAACTCTTAAATAAATTCTCCTCGTAAATATTTACCTGAAGAAGAGTAGCGCTTTGTCAATCTTTGAATTAAAATTAGATCTTTCTTATTTTTCTGAAAAATCTTAATGATACTTAAATCTCACGCTAAAGAAAACGCTTACAAAAAACGTTTGTAAAATGAGAATCGTAAAAATGAAAACGTAAATATTAATACTAGGAATTAAACTTATAAAACGCATTAAAACGGAGAGATTTGTTGAAAACTAAGATATTATTTGTATAGAGTTCTTGTAAAGATAAGAAAATCTGAGAAAGACCCTCTATGATCTAAGCAGACGACATGCGGAGAATGAAGCATACCTTCTCAAAAATAGAATTTCCTGGAAACTTATGGAGGAGGCTTATGTTCAGCAGTGGACGCGAGATAATAAATGATGATCATGATAATAATTTAAAAATAAAAATAACGTGTGTGTAATAGAGCATCGCTATGAAAAGTTGGAAGTGTCAGATAGAATACTAGATAATACTAAAAAAATAAAATGAATAAAGCAGGTTATCACATATTATATTACAAGCTTGTATCTGTCTCAATTATCTGGTGAATTTATTTGGTACAATATTAAATAAAACTCAAAAGCTATAACAATTTCAGTTGTCTCAAAGACTTTTTCTAACAAAATTTTAATAAGGTCTTAATCCCTTTAGTTGAGTCAATATCAAAAATTGCTAAATATGATTAAATAAGTGTTCATGTAAGTAGACAATGTTGTCTACGATTGCTTTGTCTATTGACCCAATGCCAACTCTCTTGTATATTACAAATTATTTAAATTAACAGGCATTTTAGCCTTAATGCTGGATTGATAGTTTTCATTGTGTTTGGTTCTTAACTGTATCTTCATTTTTTTTGGCCGTCCTCTCTTTTTTGCTCTAGGCACTCTTCAACCAATTTTCTTGACTTAGTCTATTACCTTGCATTATTTCTATTTGTCCAAGTTATATTCTAGTCTACGTTTTTCCACTACTTTTGTTATTGTAGTATTAGCATACAATTGATACACTTCTGCATACGTTAGTCTTCTCCATGCTCCCTCTACTTTTTCCATCAAAGGTTCTACAAAGTATCTTTCTTGCTTATGCTTCCAATCTGTTCTGTATGCTTTTATTCATAGAACATGCTTCAGAAGCGTATAGCACTGTAGGTCTTATTATAGTTTTGTATGCCCTTATTTTTGTATTACAAGATATATCTTTGGCCTTTATAATATTGTTCATGGCCACAGAATATATATTGCTCTTGATCAGTCTTATGTTGATTTTAGTTCTTCGTTGCATGCTTGGTCAATAACGGTACCTAAGCACATAGATTCACCCACCTTCTCAAACTATACAACTGATCTATCCTCTTTCTCTAATTTAAAGTAGCCCCTGGTGTTTATTTCGTTTTTGCTGGACATTTTTATGTACTTGGATTTATTAATATTAACTTTCAGTCCCATTTTAGAGCTTTCTCAAGTTTTTTTTATTTATTTTTTTTTGTTTCTTTTTTCCCATTTTTTTCATATTAAGAGGTTTATTACATGATTGGTGTGTTCGCAAATTACTTACATGTTTCATCTTAATTCTATGGTTAGTACACTATATTGTTTAAAGTTTATATTTACAATTTCTTATTAACTGATAAATACAATTAAAGATTTCTACATTTCCAGAAAAAATTAAATCATTTATGTGAAATGGGAAACAGACATTTAGTTTTCGTAAGTTTTCATAAAAACATGTAATATTTCTTTGTTGGTTTACACATTCTAATAGGATATGTGTTAAATCTCCATATTTACCACAAGTACAGTTTATAGTGTCTGCTAGATTCATTTTGTACATTCTTGAAGGTGTTAGAGCATGAGTTGACCTTAGCCTATTAATAGTTTTAATACAATTTCTGTTGGACTCTGAATAAAACCACCTTTTTTTTTTAAGAAGTGTGGGTTGCCAATATTTACAGAATGACTGTCTTTTGGATTCCATATAATTGGCTTGCATTTTAATTTGAGTCGATGTTTACTACATACATATATATCTGGCACTGGTAGAATGTTGTTGTCTATGGTATCTCCGCTTGATAATGCTTCTTTTGCCAAAGCATCTGCTATGATATTACCCTTCATCCCAGAATAGTCTTTAATCCATGCGATAATAACTTCTCCTCCAACCCTTGAAACCTCGTAGGACAATTTTAAAATCTCTATATCAAGATGAGTCAATTGCTTGGATTTATTTGTTTCACATAATCTTTCTACTGCACTTTTACTGTCTGTAAATATTACACACTTCTTCATTTCCTTTGTCAAAGCAAGAGAAAGAGCAAACTTTAAACCCAGCATTTTGGATGTGTAGATGGTGGCTTCATCAGGTAACTTATATTTATGTTGTTGTCCAGAATACTGTTGGTATACTGATTACTGATTACTGTTACTGATTACTGATACTAACAGTGTTATTTCGTTTTTTTTTAACCATCAGTAAACATATAATAATAATTAGGCCATCTCTTCTAAATTTCTGCGTTAAACATAGGGCTTTGAACATCATTGAGAAATTCTGTCTTGATTTTTATTGAGAACAGCTTCTGAGCCTTTACCATTGCATTTCACAGTACATATGATTTTTCTAATTATCATTTATACCAATCCTACTATTTTTTTGTTTTTTATTTCTAATTATACATTATAGTACTGTTTATTTACAATAATATTTAATATTGTTACGTTACTTAAAATCCACACAAATATCAGTTACAAAAGAATTCACTGCTACTACTGACTCCGCAGACTTATATAAACAGATCATAATTTCTGGAACTGCTTATCGGCGCCAAGAACCTTCACATCGATCGAATATAAGCGTTCCAACATTCGCGGTGAAAAAGGTATTCTGGACGGCTAAAGCACAAGACCGCAATTAGGAGTTACACAAAAATATTTTTAAAAATGGCGATAGTATCGATATCAAATTCCCTTTGTATCTCACCTGTAAGCATAACCTTCAATTCTATATTCAAGATTATTATGTACAGTTCTTCGACGACCAACTCTGTACAACGTGCAATCTTAAAAAAAAATTATTCTATACCTATTCCGTTTTTTATCCATTCACTTGTATTTTAGTGATTTTAATAAAAATAAAAGACAGAAATAAAGAATAAAAATTCGCATGAAAATTGTTTTCTGCTTTTTATTATATGCAATCGACAAGCAAATATATGATTTTAAAGTAATACAACAATTTAAACAAGTAATGTTAACAACTAATTTAATAACATTTCTAACTGTTTTTGTTTTTTTTTTATTTTTAGTATAAAGTATGGTTTATATGATGTCAATTTCACTAGTCCAGATTTAACAAGAACCGCAAGACCATCAGCTCAATACTATAAGGAGGTTATTTTAACTAGATGTGCTACTATCGTTGGCTGCTTTGATGATTAACTTCTAAATGATCTAATATAACTGCTTTTATTAATATATTAAATAAAATTTAATAAGGTTTTTATTATCTTTGTATTAAATGTAAGTTTACATTAATGGTTTATATTTTATTTACTGTCATCATCTTTGGCTCGACAATCCTCTGTGGATCTTGGCCTGCTCTAAGATTCGTCGCCATTCTTTTCGGTTTCTGGCAACATGTTGCCATCTTCTGATTTTTAATATCCGTAAGTTAAATTATCAGCGAAGAAAGTCTGATGCTATTTAAAAATATTCAACTAAAGGGGATTAAAGAAAGTCTCTCTTTCCTGGGTTTGGGCGTATCTCGAGATAACGGGTATAGTAAATAAAAAAATTAATAACAAATAACACAAAGTTAATTAAAGTTAAATTCAAAGAATACAAAAGATTACAGAAATAAAAATTAAACCAACCCGTACTGGTTAAGTTAATACTCTGTTCGCACTATGGTTTAATGATTAACTGAGAATTAAATGTTCGAAATTTGGAAGTTCTTAAATGTTCCTTAATTGCTAACTCAGTAGTTAACCTTAACTATAGGTGAAAAAACTGTTGAACGTAGATTCGCCCAGATAATTAAAGATAGTATGATAACATACCATATTATTCGCCCAGATACTTAAAGATAATGGATTACGATAACCTCAGTAATTTTTGATGACTGCTACACTGTACTGAAGCTATATACTATACTTATATCAAGCACTAAAGTTATTTAAGTTAAAAGTAGTTTATACCAATATTTAATCTAATGTGGTATTAAATTAAAAAACGCAAATATACAAGCCTCTACACACTTAGAGAAAAATTCAGAGACGGTAAGAGACGGTAATTTAAGCAAGGATCCACCCTCACTCAAAGATCGCCCATCCACAAGTTCTTACTCAAAGACGGCCCAGCCATAAGTGGTGTTCCTCCTCTAAAAAATTCACAAACTACCCAAAAAAGGGTAAGGTAACTTCTACTTAAAAACGACAGGCCAGACAGTATGTATTTCTAAGAAGATAAAAAGGTTTCAACGACATCGAACATAACGGTACCCTTCTAGCTAGGAACGTGATGAAATACAACCTTTTAGATTGGGTTTTTACAGAAAATTACTATGAACGTGCGTTCGACGATATTGTTTGCCAAAGTATCAAACAGAACCCGCTTGAAAATCCAAAAAGGAATAACTAAGGATGAAACTAACCAGCGTGTTTAAGTAAGTAGACTCTTCCGTAATCTGAAAATTTGTGTGGTATTTCGGTAGGTCCCAATAAAATTTAACAGCCTATTTGAGAATACAACCATGAGCGTATCAGCAACGGGGGTAAAAGAATAAAATTCTTTATATTTTAATTATAAAAAAGAATGTTACACTATCAATATTGTATTATTATATTATATTATATTATATTATATTATATTATATTAATATTATATTATATTATATTATATTATATTATATTATTATATATATTATATTATATTATATTATATTATATTATATATATTATATTATATTATTTATATATATATTTATTATTATATTACATTATAATATTTTTTCTGTATATATTTTACCTGTATTATATTTTTTAGGTCGCTAATAATCCTTGTGGTTACAGCGGAAATAAGTATTAAAAAAAATTTGCTATATTATAAAACATCTTATAAATCAGCTGCTTTTTAAGATTGTTAATGCCACAAATAGGAAGTCAGTAAGATAATTTATTGATATGTATATGTAACCAATTACTTAGATAACGACAACGTAGCAAAGAGTACTTCAATTATCGGGTATAAAATTCAAATTTCGTTTATATAAAATTAATTTTGTTTCATCAATATAGTGGATGTATAGAAAATGAAGGTGATATTAGTGCTTCTTGTTGTGATCGCAAGGTATTTACTATTTCTGCTTTTCCGCCTTACGTTATTTTCAAAGATATTTGCACATTTGTAAATTTTTTTTTTCAGTTTTCTCTAATTATTACAGTATATTTTAATTTTTATACTATACAACTATACTGTAGTATAACTTACTTGTTATATGCTTGCAAGCTAACATACAAAATCAATAAAGTTCTATTTGAATCATTTCTTTACTGTAATATATAAATCGAGAAATTTTTAATTTTGGTACTTGTTCAGTATTTTGAATACACCCGTCCAGTTTAAAAATAGCTCATTACGCAACAGTTCATACTATAGAATATGACTAAACCATATTTTTTGCATAGGAACCTTTACTAATATACAACTTAACCAACTGATTGAATTAAATAATTGTGAATTGGTATTTAGAACTGTACGTTTTGTTATATAATTTCTATCAAGTGATTTAAAGGTATAAACAAAAATGTCTCTCTACTTAGATCCCACTGGATTCCTTTGAATCAAGTGGGATCCAAGGAACAAGTGAACTTAAACACTTTTTTTAAATATTTTCTATTGTCATAGTATAGTTTGACTGAACTTAATTTTGTGAAATTATCTATAAAAAATTAGAATGATTTAACCAAAATGGGTCTTCTTTTTTTTCTTTTTATGTAAACATGACTGCACCTATTTTTCAGTGTTTTTATATGATCAGTACATTTCATTCTTCTATTTATTATCCAATCCATGTTGTCCAATTTGCATCTTCGTCGTGTATCTGTACTTCGAGCTCTATTCCATAGTGTCTTCCGATTAATTTTTCTAAATATTTTCATCTCTGCTGTTTCTAGAATTCTTTGAGTTCTCTTTGTGTGGGGTCATGTTTCTGTATGGCATGATATGGCGTTATTGTTCTGATAACTGTTAATTATGTTATACGTTAACCGTTAATATGTATGTAATTATGCTCTTTATTTCTTTGCCGATTTTTTATTCCTCCGTATTGTTCCAAATACATATTTGCTCTATTCACTTGATCTTCCTCTTCTGTTTCGAGCTTTCCGAAACTAGACAGTGTGATGGCCAGATATTTAAACTTCAATACTTATTCTATTCTCGGTCCCCCAGCTTCAATTTACATCTTAGTAGATATGTTGTTATAACCATGTATTTTGGCATGTTTGAGGAACTTAGCATGTTAAATTTTCTGGCGTTTATATTAAATTGGTGAAGGATTCGTTGTAAATCATCTTCACTTTTTGAGAAATTAGTATTGGTTGTTTTTTCCCCATTTGGTATTCGTTTTTGTTTTTATTTTTTATTATTTCATCCATGATCAGGTTAAAAAGTAAAGGGCTCAGAAAATCCCTTTTTCTTAGTCATCACTAATTTTGGTCAGTTAGTTCGTTTTTTACTTTTATTTTTATTGTGTTGCTCTGGTATATAGATCTCTGTTGTGTATAATATGTGGATAAAGGCCTTTAATTTGATACCGTCAAATGACTTCTTTAGGTTAGCGAAAAATAAATATGCCGTTAGATTGTATTCTAGTGATTGCTCCTGCGCCAATTTTATTACAAATATAGCGTCAGGGCACGATATTTTCGATATAAAACCTTGCTGTTTTGATTATGGTGTTATAATTTAATTTAGTTTATTTGCTATTACTTTTGTTATTAATTCTAGCGTTGTGCTAATACGTCGGTTACTCTGTAGTTCTTCAGGACCAATTTTTCAACCTTTTTGAAGAAAGGTATTAGGATGTTTGGTCCCATTCTTGTGGAATTCTCTTTTGTTCTATTATTTTTTGAATAAGTTTTAATAAATGTTTGATCAGATCTGGTCCACAAATTTACCTCTGGTAGTTTCTAGGTGAATTGAGTAGCTCTGTAGCTATTACTGCCGGTTTCGAACCCGAATAAAGTAGAAGGGTTGCGTCAGACAGTAAAAACCTTTTTCAAAACCCCAGTTTCAAGTTAAGAGCCAATGTAGTTTATGAGAGAGAAATGTGTTCCTGAAAAGTACGTAAGTCTCACGAAGGATATGTATGAGGGAGCGTACACCAAAGTAAGTACGTGTAACTATCAAAACAGTTTTATGTATTACAGAGTAATTTTTTCTGAAAAGGAAGAAATGGCAGCATGAAAGCAATGAAAGTAATGTTTTATGTAATAGAACGTCCTGACTATCAAAAAAAGAAAACATTAGATAAAACTTAAAGCATACAAGAAGATTGGCTGATTAGAATCCTGGCAAGATCGCCATAGAATCTAATTCAGATCGAAAAAAGTAACAAAGTATACTCTGGGTGCCTGGAGATAGTTGTATTGATAGAAACAGAAAACGCCTATTTGCCAAGGGATGGGAATAAAAACATTCATATTCCCGGAATCTGTCGTTGGCATACCAAGAAATACAAAGAAAAGAACAATATAGGGCTAGGTCGAACGGATAAAACATAACCACTGGGGGAACAAATGGATAAACAAATTGGCTCAAACATACGAAAAAGAGATTTAAAGATCTACTAGATATGAATATGAATAGAAATAATTTGCGAATTATTGTAAGTTTCTCAACAGGACACTGACAGACATAAAGATAGTGCAAATTACAAATTCTGTTAAGATGGGACGATTATGAGAAAGGTTCTGTACAACTGCCCTGGCTTGAAAGGAATGAGGTTCAATACGTTTGAGAATTGTCAAACCAAGCTCTACCATTTTAAGTGTTAAGAAGGCTGGGCTAAAAGGATAACCCTAATCTCGGGATGAGCCACAATAGATTTCTTAGGTCGAGTGGAAGCGTTATTAAGCGCGCACTGATATTGAAACTAACCTTACCTAATCTAAGGAAACTTTAAAAATAACAAATTTCTGTCGATATGTATTACTTTTTTCGATTAAGCATCATGTTCATCAAATGAAACAGTTTCTAGCTAGAACTGTCGTTGTTGGAGTGATACGAATCCACATTTTACGTTCAAAACAAATGAGTGGAGGGAATATACTATTATTAGTATTATTACGCAGTAATAAGAGCTGAGGTCATTATATATAGACTTATAGATTGTACATACTTAAAACTGTTTAGTTTACCCATAAATAGCAGTCCAGTTGGTTTTTAAATGGATTTATAGATACAGGGTTTTTAATTTCCGTTGTGAGACTGTTCCTTATACTAAGAATACGATTACAGAGAAAATCATAACACCTTATCGATGAACAGGATTTCTTCTATAATTTTAAACTGTGTCCACGTAGTTAAGTGTAATCATCAAAAATAAACAGGTGTTGCGAATTTCTAAATCCATACTTTAAAATTGGGAAGGTAATAATTAACTCATCACGAAGTAAATGAGATTCAGAAGTTCGTAAACCTGCTAAAGAAAGTTTGTCGTAATCTTACTTTTTTCGTTTGAAAAATCGTCGTGGTGGCTTTCCTTTGAATATTTTCGATAAAAGTTCTATCACGCACTAATTCTGGGCACATCACAGTACTCCAATAGGGGTCGGACATAAATTTTATATAACCCGAAAAGGATATTTTTAAAAGGTCACTATATGATCCCACAGTATCTAGTAAATGCTCGTCTATCGAATAAGACAAATGCGGGTTATTTTTCCCAACTGTAGAACTACATACTTATCTATCTTTATAGGTAACGTCTAATCCGAATACCGTTTGAAAATAGAACCCAAGTCACTTTGCAAATCTTGCTCATCCAAGAGCGGGTCAGTAAATATTTTTGCATCGTCTGCGTAGAAAGATTTCCTAGATTTGATATGAGATTCAAGTTCACTAGGATACAACACAAATAGTAATGGACCCAAAACAAATCCTTGTGGTACACAGCTTAAAACTGTTTTTTTTTTAGATGACAGCGATATGCCAACTCTAACACAACACTCTTGATTTGTTAAAAAATCATGAATCCACTTAAGAATTATACATCAATTTTCTTCTTGGTACCCGATTAAGTGCTTTTGCAAAGTATAAATATATAACATCCACAGGTCGTTTTTTATCTAATGCTGCTGTTTATTTATTAACACACCACAGCAAATTAGTTATGATTCATCGAGTTTTTACAAATACATGTTATAGAGGAAAAATTTGTTCTCGAAGCAAAATTCTGAAAGACACTCTGTGATAGTTGATTCCATAACTTTATAAATAACAAGTCTAAGGCTCATTGCTCTGTAATTGTTGGTATCAAACTTATTTCCTTATTCAAATATAAGTGTTCTAATACCAAAGCATTGCTTCAAATTCGAGGTAAACAGTGTTTTTTAAAAGATAAATACATTATTAGTGGTAGTGGAAGAGCGAGGTTTTCTAAACAATTTTTTTTTAATGAATAATAGAAGTTTTATCGGGCGCTAGATAAGTTATTTTTAATTTGTTAATATGGCGCTTAATCATTTCAAGTAAAAAATGAGAACATGTATCTGAAGAATGTGAAGCGAACTTATACTTGTTATGCCAAAACGTTTTATCGTTCTTTGATAATTAAGGGAATGGACACTTTCGAAGACATAGAAGGCCCAACATATTTATAAAGTTTTTTAGAGTCATTGCAACTTACAATAGATTATTTATATGACATTGTGGCTTCATTGATATACTTTTTTAATACTACTGTGTATTTTTTGTGAGTTATAAATCACACATATCACCTGTACGTTAATATTTTTACCTATAACTGTCTTTTGTGTTTATATTTATTCCGCTATAATTTATTTGGTATGATCTCATCATTTGACCTTTCCGTTTCCTAGTTGCACACATGGTTCCAGCAAATTGGTGCTTTAATCACAGCTGATTAGATGCACGTCAATACATTGAAAATATGTTTAATCGAAGAGTTTTTCGTAGTTTTTCTAAAACTCCTTGGCCTTCATATTTAAACCCATTTGAGTTATTCTTTTAAGGTTACTTAAATTAGCTATATTTTCAACAGCCAAGATGTTGATCATTACCATTAAAGGAGAATATTAAAGAAGTGGTTCGTAGTACACCTCCCCAAATGATTAGAAATTTCTTAAGAAATTTTTGTAGTAGAAGGGTAAAATTAGACGTATGAACAGATATGGAGGATATTATTATGGATGCGTGATATTAAATTAAGGATAATAATAATTTTTTAGTTGTATTTATTTTAACAGAATAAATTAGATTTTTATTCATTTGAATATGTCGTTACAACGTTAAAAACTGATGACTAAGTACTTTAAAAGTTATCAGTGTATATTAGAAATTGGGAGATAACAAAAGTATTTTGATAGTAGATTTTTACATAAATGTTTATTTAGAATTGTTTTTTCAATTTTTAATTGTTAAATGTATTAGATTTATGCCCAAACATAAATTTCCAACGTTATCGCAAAGGAAATGTTGAATGAAACATATTGAAATCTGGAATTTGCAATTCTGAACGTCGTTTTTATAATAATTATCGATATTGTCAAAAATAAAGACAGTTTACTCTTGAGTAAACATCACATTTTTGACAAACTTAAATTAAATTTGATATCTGAAGCCAACAACAATATCTGGATAAAAGGTTTATTGAAGTTAAATATAGCGAATAAACCAACAAATTGAACACTACATCATTAGCCAAGTATTCCCTAGAAAATTGTTATTCTTTTAATTTTGAAAACGTATAGATTTTGGAATAACAAAAGAACCATAACAGAAGATGTTTATTGTAGATGATTCACATACAAAATGATCAAAATTGTATTAGTAATACCTAAGACTAATAAAAAAGATCGCTTCAATATATATCACAACTTAATAAATTGAGATATCATAAGTGGATCGTACACAGATATTTTTAACACACACTGGACTAGCCGTAGTTTCAACCGTCTGACACATGGTAAAAAGAATAAATGGTACAAAGAATGACAGGTATGATACTCCCGAGAGAGAAATTGAGACGAGTTCGCGCATGACGTCACAATGAGAGAGATTTTAAATATTTCCCGTAAGAACGTTAGCAATCAGAACACAATTAATTTTTAATTGGCAATAAAAAATCATTTTAATGGATTAATACAGTTTGTATTGAACTATTCCGGATTTATTAAAATATAGGTGTTTTATTATTTTGATTGAAAAAAATAATAATACAGTGAAAAAAAAATAAATCTGTAAAATAAATTTGGGAGTTTTTTTTGTGTTTTTCGCTTTTTAATCCTAGAAAGGTAATCTTTGTAAATTTTATGAGCTAGCTTTTGATTGAATTGTCTTATTTGGCGCCAGTATCCAGGAGGAAAAAAGTCTTTGTCTAAACGTAAACAGAAGAAAATAATTTATCATAAATTATCTGCACTAAAATGGGAAAACAAATCAAACACAAGTACAATAATTTTCTTTTATTTTTTATATCTTCTTTAAGTTTTAGGTTTATTTCCTAATTCTAAAATACATTCGAGACCGGAAGAAAAGATGTTTGATTTTATAATCACATTCAATGTTCTCCGATAAGTCAATTATTTGTTGTATATAATTTTTGCCTCTGATTTTAATTGATGTTCAGATCCATTGAAATTATTAAAAATAATATTTAGTTCATTAATTTTTGCCACCAATTCTTCTGGAGGTTTTCTTAGACCGCCTTCGGATACTTGATCAATCCACGTGTAAGTGGAAGTATCCGTAGTGTCAGGCAGATCTAATTTCTTACATATATACCCACTGACATATTCCAGTGCATCATAATGAAGTTGGTTTAGTTCGTCCATGTCTGCATCCACTTCTTCTTTTTCTGTTTCGCAGGATAAATTTAAAACATATGTTTGACTTAACAAAACTTCTCCCAAGTTATCAATTGGTCCATCAATGACCTTACCAGCTTCTGTATTGCCAGCTTCAGAGAAAGAACCTTCATTTCTCCCTAAAATATAGTTTTTTAACCGGTAGCGTTAGCTTACCAATTTAAAAAACTGAGCAGTTTCTATCTAACTTTCGTCCTTAAAGTAACCTAGTGTTCCACACCTATTAATAACTTGAGCTGTGTTATTTGAAAATAACTTTGTTGCTAACTTTACTTTTTTCCTTTGCTCTTTACGTACATTTAGCATTTCTTCATTTACATTAAATGAGATTGTTAAATCTGATGTAGAAGTAAGTTTTAGTAATTTAGAAACAATGTTCTTATTAATTTCCGCTCCACGAAAGACAAAGCCATTATCAAGAAAATTATTTCTTATAAGTTTTATAAGGTGTGGTACATCACATAAAACATGGATTTTATTATTTGTAGGGCCTCTAAACCACGGCTTTTCTTCATTTATTTCAAGATTTTTATGAAGGCCTCTAATACCAGATCCCAAATCACTAACAATAACACAGACATGAAATCCTGCCTCTTCTACTTCCTTAATTATGTCAAACAGAATTTATTTTTCCATTTTTCTGTCAAAATCAAAATAAATTGGCTGCTTCCAGGATGTCAGTAGTCCTCTCATCATTGCTACCTGAACATAGTTGGAAGGTTTTAAAAGATGGTCATTTGCTTTGTCGTATGCATAGGTTTTTCGAATCTTCATTTTATCGAAGGAAACAACACATATTTTTTCAGATTCGGATAAGTGAGAATTTTTAAAATTTTTAGAACAGGTTTTATTATGCTGGAACAAGTTTGACTTTTTTAGTCCATGAGCGAAGGGTTGAAACAGCAGGATATGGATAACCTTTTTTCAGCAATAATGTATATGCTTTTGGTCCACCTGCATGTATGGCAATACCTTGGGAGACTTCCTCAGTAGTCCATACTGTTCTAACTTTGGTCCTTTGCAGTCTTTTAGCTGTCTTTTGGTAAATATCTTATCTACTTCTGACTTCATTTCTGTTAATTCATTAACCTGCTGAAGTAAGGCTTGGTTCTCGACACGTAACTTTTGAAGTTCAAGATTTTGTGCAGGTTTCATATCTGTATTTAATCTAAAAACAAAAATTATATTTTTAATCTACTATATGTATTGCATTTATATTATTGCAATTTAAGAATATTATGTTTTCATTCAGACGACTGATCACAGCATATTTTAGGATATTTTACATACCCGTCTGATTTTGTAATTTCAGGTAAATCAGTTTTGAGTCCTTGACACACCGAGTCCACACCTGAGTCTCTAGCTGTAGAACTAAAATATAAATGTTAAGATATTACTTTCATGTCATAATACTTAAAAGTGTTTCTACCAAAAGATGTAGAATAAAATAATGTTGACCTAGATTGTGTAATTATCTATTCCACAATCCTCTTTGACTCCCTTTTGGAAAACCTTTTCTACCTTTTAAGTTGATTTATGGATAAGCTTTTTGATTTTGGTAGATGAAGAGAAGGAATCGCATCACCCTTCAGTTTTGGTCCTTTCTTTGATTCATAATGCAGCAATTCATGCTGCAAATTTCTTTTAAACTCTTCCGGCTTAAAGTGTTTGGAACAAATTCTTGAAGTTTTAGTATTAAATTTGTCTTTACGGTAACAAGCAATAACCCACAGGTTTTTCCACTACCGAGTCCTTGGGAAAACTATAAAACCTAACAGATTTATCGGCACTTTTTGTCTGATTATCACTTAAACAACTATATACTGCACAACGCATTTTATGTTTATGTTGTAAATAATTTTTAGCAAAACCCCCCTAAAAAATACAAGATGGGTATAAGTATGGTTGAGTATTAAATGCTGACTCAATAATAAACATACCTAATTTACAATTTCTAAAAGACCAAATTGTTGCCCATATAAAGTAGGTATACCTACAAAGGCACGATCACTCAAAAAACTCGCATAGAGAGTTGAATATATTCTTAATAATAATTATTTTTTACTAAAATGCGTACAAATCAACTTAACTCTCACAAAAACACTATAAAATCTTCCACAAGCTTATTAAAGACGACAAAAGTTTAAACATTGATAAAATTCAAATTATAATCAAATGTATTATAATGACGGCAACTCTCATTATGACGTCGACAGTAGGGGGAGTGGCCTGCGCAATATCATACCTATCATTCTTTGTACCATTCGTCTGACATATGGCGCGAGTGTATAATGTTACGTTTTGCATTCCATTGCAAATAAATAAACAGTGCATACAAAATGTAAAACGTATTGTTTATATGTAATTAAAGTATTTATTGATAATGGAAAAAGGAAGCCGAAACGTTTAAGCAATAATCTCGTTGAACAATATCACAACTAGACATGTATTTAGTTAAAAGGAATTATTTTAAACATTACCAATATATTTTTGTTGTAGTGTATGTTCTACACCAGATTCCACACCGTTTCCAGAAGAGTTTTTGTTTGGTGTATCAACTGCAGCATATCAAATAGAAGGTAAGTTTTATTAATACATGATTGTACCAGTTACAATTATCTTCGAATTTACAAAGTCAAAGTATTCACTTGTAAGAAAAATAAAAAAATAATAACTGGTACATTTTTCGAAAGAAATGAAACATGATTTTACGGTCTGCAAAAGGAAATACAACAAGGAACAAGTTTAAGCTAGAAAATATATTACTCCAGTGGATAGGTTAGTTCTATCAAATGTATGTCCCTCAATTTCCCATGATATTCTTATTCACGAATTAGAAAACCTAGGTCTCAAGCTAATGTCATCAATGACATTTCTTCGTATTAGCTCTACCTTACCGAAATTCAGTCATATTTACAGTTTTAGAAGACACGTTTTTATCAACCCTGTTATAAATCCTTTACCAGAATCTTTTTTGATTAATTACGATAACAAATCCTATCGAATTTTCTTATCCCAAGATAATCAGTTATGATTTAACTGCAAACAGCAAGGACATAATGCTCAAAATTGTAAAAATCCCACAAACTCTCAACAATCATCCACACCTAAAACTATTTCAACATCGATAAACACTCCTTCACAAATGGACACATAGAAAAACTTCCTAATCAGCAATCTACTTCCTTTACAAACAGTACAAATCCTGAACATGTCGAACTAAAATAATCCTCAGTTACTAATACCATTACACCTCAAGAAAATAACAGCGGTATATCCCTAGATATTACTCAACAGAGAAAACGTAACCGTGACTTAGATGAAATTTTATCACCTTCACCAACATATACTTCAGCTCTGTCAGAAAACTACAAACAAACAGAAATAAATTTTAGGAAACCTACACAAAACCCCAACAAAAAACCCAAGCAAACTTCTGATACTGACCTAAAAACAATAATAAATGAACATTTACCACCATATATCCTTAATCACGACCAATTTATAAATCTGTTAGAAAACGCACCAGGTTCTCCAAATATTATCACCACTATAAAAAATTATACACATGATTTTACCGGAATGCTAGGAATGATTAGTAACTTATATGCTCACTTAACAGATAGATCTCTTAAAATCAAATGTACCAAACTTAGAAAAAAAAATCAAAAAACACCTAAATGACGAACTCTCTTCTACCGACAACGAAAATGACCTTTTACTTAACACAGACTTAGAGTCTTAATAAAATTAAAACTTTTTTACAACTAGAAAGTAAAAATAGCGTCGTTTAATTCAATTATTCAGTGGAATATAAAATGATACTATAAGAACTTACCGATGTTAAAAATTCTACAGAGTATCTACCAGATATTATTTGTCTTCAAGAATCGAATCTTAAGAATAACCAAAAATCTTGTTTATATAATCATCAAATTATTTTTCTGTATTTTTTTGTATATAGAGTTGGTTTTATTTTGCATTTTAATTCATTAGAAATTTTTAATTTTCTATAAAATTAGCTTAAGTCACTTTAAAATGTTTAAACTATTTTGGTACTGTTTTCAGGAGGATGGAATCAAGATGGAAAAGGGGAAAACGTCTGGGATAATCTTACTCACACAAATCCAAATATCATTTTGGATCATTCAAATGGCGATGTGGCATGTGACTCTTACAATCGTATTAAACAGGACGTGGATATTTTGAACAACTTAGATGTGGATCACTATAGATTTTCTATATCGTGGTCACGAATTCTACCCACAGGTAAAATGAAATTAATAATTGGTCAAAGAACTAACAGTTTTAGCTCTTCTTGCTAAGTTTTTTAAATTAGAGATATTTGTCAACTAATCCACTTCGCTACATTTACTTTGTATTGTAATTTGTAGGTTTTGATGACAACATCAATGAAGCTGGTGTTAGCTATTATAAAAATTTAATCAAAGAACTTAACATAGTAGGTATCCAACCTATGGTGACTCTCTTGCATTTTGATCTTCCTCAGAAACTTCAAGATATGGGAGGGTTCCTAAACGAATCCATAGTCGACTGGTTTGGAAACTATGCAAGGGTTGCCTATAGACTTTTTGGAGATGATGTAAAGTTATGGATCACGATCAATGAACCTATGACAGTATGTCATTATGGTTATGGTACAGGGAACATGCCACCTCTTATTAAGTCAGAAGGCATTTTGGAGTATCAGTGTGTACGCAACCTTCTTAAAGCTCATGCTAGAGCTTACCATATCTACGATGAAGAGTTTAGAAATAAACAAGAAGGTAATACCCGCGTTTAATTACAATATATAATGTAACCATTAAACTAATTTATGAATTAAATTCTGATTTCATTTTATAAACTTCAAATAGCATTATTAGCCGGTGTTATTTATATTGTACCGCTATTTCAGGAAAACTATCTATGTCCTTTAATACAAATGCCTTTCTACCTGGAAGTGACAATACCAAAGACATTGAAGCGACTGATAGAGCACAGCAATTTGAAGTAAGTAAATTTAATATAAGTTCTTTATACGGTAAGGAGACACCGTCTCTTGAAAGATATTCACGACGCTTTTAGAACATACTTGTAAGAAGGCAGATCTGAACGAGCATGGTATCAAGATAAATGAAGACAAGCTCAGCCATTTGAGATTTGCAGATTTACTTACCTGTACTCACTTATGGAGCGGAAACATTAACACTCACAAAAAGGTAGTTAATAAGATTCGCGTGACTCAGAGGGCTATGGAGCGTCAGATGTTAAGTGTATCTCTGAGAGACCTAATCCCAAACGAAGAAATACGTCGTAGAACAAAAACAACCGATGCCATCAAAAAAATCGCGTCGCTGAAATAAAATTGGTCAGGATATATCGCCAGATTATCAGACAATCGATGGACAAAACGTATTGTCGAGTGAAAACCAAGGCAAGAAGCAGTGCACAGCAGAGGACTCTCACCAACTAGATGGATTGACGATCTGAAGTGTATTATAACTGTACGCAAGCAGCACAGACAGACACAGATGGAAAGAGCTGAGGGAGACCTATGCTTAGCAGTGGGCGCATGCAGGTTGATGATAATGATGAATTTAATTACTGTTAATTCTTGAAAATCACTATAGCCAATGGTTTGCTACGGTTATTTTAAAATACATTTTTAAACATATTTGATAGGTTATGATTCCAGGTTATTATTTTTGATTGGCTTGGAAAGAATGGTTAGCTCGATAGTTCAGCGGACTAGTGGAACTACATAGTAGTGAGTAGTTAGTTGTGTACTTGGAACTAAGTATAAATACAAACTCTTTAGTTGATTCAAATTAAAATTCGCGAATGAATTCGAAACGACAAAATAGGCTTATAAGGCTTCTTTAACAGCTTTAAAATAAAAACATTAGTACAGAATTTAGTCACAAAGACTTACAAAATATGGAAAGACTTATTGTCTAAGAAAAGGTAGAAGGGCTAAGATCACGAGAAAGATCACCAACAAGATGGGTCGATGAAAATATAGGAATGTGCAAAAGACCTATGCATAAATAATCTATGCATGATCACAGAGAGAGATATGTGGAGACGGACAATACGTGAGACGGACGACATCACGATGGCTACTATCTTCATGTTGGAGGTAAGGATTGAAAAGAGATAAATATGCCCAGCATGTGAATAGATACGTGGAAATCCAAAAAGAAGTACTGAAACCTTTACTTACAAGAAACGTTTATTTACATAGGCGGTGCTAGCGGGAGTGCTTGTGTTGCATTTTGTGATTATATTTTGTGCGGTTGAAGTTTGTGGTGATAAACCGAGTGTTATTGGAGTTTTTCGTTTTATAGTGAAGTTTAAGTTATATTCTGTGATTATTTAAATACAATGGACGAACAACCAAGTTGTTCCAAGAGAAAACAGCAAAATTCTGTTGATTCAAAAATGAAAAGCCGCAAAAGAGATGGAAAATGTTAACGTCAGAGGAGAAAGTAGTGATACGATATGAAGGAATTGTCAGTAGAAAACTGGCATCAAATATTAGCCAAGCGGTCGAGATTTTTGGTAGTTTAACAAAAGTATCCGTTAGCTGTATTTATCGTGTGCTCAAAAATACGTTCCTATTGCTGTTATATATTCGTGTATTTTTATATCCGGTACTGATGACAAAACAATTGATTATTCTTTGGATGAAAAGTTAAAGTTGCTTGCGGCACTAAAGAAGATTGATTTTGAAGAAGAAGTTGATGCTGAAGATGTTAATAATGGTTTCGTGATTATAGTGTCAGTTTTTAAATTGTTATCAATTTTTATTTTTATCTTCTTCATTTAATAGTATTAATACTAGAGCGGCTACTGACTTAAGATAATTAAGCCGGTTTATCGGCGTTCTTATTTGTAATAAAAATAGATCTTCTGCTGTTTAGTTTTCAATAAAATCCTTTAAATGGTTTTATGTGGATTAAATAAAAATTGTACTATGATTTTTCTTTTCTGTAATTATAGAAGACTTTAATTTCATTCTTAGTACAGACTTGTATTTAAATTTTTGGTATAAACCAACAAAAACTATGTTTTATTCCGAGGTGAAATTTATTAACACTTTACTAATGAGTACCTTTTTTCGCGGAATTCCTCTTCGCGCTCAATTTCTTTTAATAATAAATATGTATGTTACTCTTGAGCGAAATTCATATTTTTTTTGTTGCGTTTTTCTGCTAATGGTATCAAAAAAATTTCGTAATATACGATCATTCTGAAACAATCAGATTTTTTCATGTCCTTGTAAAGGGACCCTATAGTACCTTATAGTAAAGGGTAGATAAGAAATACATAATACCTTCTGTTTTAACTTGGCTTTTATGTTATAGCTAGGAGTGTATGCTCATCCAATTTACATTGGAGACTGGCCAGAAATAGTAAAAACCCGAGTAGCCATCCGTAGTAAATTGGAAGGAAGAAATGAATCTCGTCTCCCAACACTTACACCAGAAGAAATTAAATACATTCATGGAACTACCGATTTCTTTGGACTGAATACTTACACTGCCGAGTTGGTGATTGATTTAGGTGAAGAACCTCCAGTAGGGGATCATCCTACCAGAGAACATGATGCCTTGATAACTACTTTCCAATCTGATAAATGGGAAAATACGACTGTCTCTGTTGTAAAGGCATGTATTAAATTATTTCTTACTAATATCATTTAGGTTTTAAAATTTAAAGTTAGCTGGTAAACTCCCTAGGACTCAAATGTCTTAGTTTCGAGCAGATATTTGTATGTTTCTTTACTGTGAAATCCTCTAACATCGACCACATGTCACAAGATTTTTAAAAGTTAACATTACCAATATGTAATCTAAGTGTTATTTGACATTGCTATGTGGCAATTTTTCTTAATTATGGTATACGTCCATCCAATGGAATTTTCTCTTTTATTATAAAAAAATAGATCCCAAATCTAATATGCTTAACACATTCGCGACCAACCGTCACACATGTGTTACGGTGAAGTTTTCGTAAGGACTGCTGACACAAATGTGTAACACCGAACTTACGTGATGAAATGTAAAATAATTTTACAACGGTTTATCACAGTGGGTCTAAATTTGGCCACAGTCCATCTAAACAATCCTTCTTTCACGCGCTATGGCTGGGTTATGATTTGGACGTTTAAGAAAAGAAGAAATAACCTGTAAATTTATGGAACGTAAATTTATAGAATGTAAACGTCGAATACGAAAAATATCGTAATTGTGTATAATTTAGAAAGGTACCTAATATAAAAATATAACTTATTTATACACCGTGTAACAACTTATTATTTATTTTAGACGTATTAACAATGTCAAAACGATATCTAAGTACACGAGACCTTCAATTAGATGCCGAGATGGCTAGTAGGGAAGTTAGTGAGTACAGAAATGACGAAAATATTGAATATAAATTCGAGGAGGACCATAATGATGAAATATTTTATTCTAGTGGAAGTTTATTCTAGTGATGAAATACTATTTGATGAAGAGCTTTTGATAAAAATCGTAGAGTAGACAAATCACAGAGCTGCTTCACGCAAAGAAAACCCTACTTTAAAAGAATATTCCTTTTTAAGACGCTGGATGAATATAAATATTGACGACTTAAAAAAATTTTTGGGTCTCTGCATATTAATGGGAAACATTAAACTCCCCTCATTACGTTTATACTGGAGCACAGATCCACTATATCACTTTTCAATATTTGGAAAAACTATGCCCAGATCAAAGTTTGAAGCTATTCTTCAAAATATTTGTTTTTACAAGCCGGAAGATGTAGAAGTTCAAGATCGACTTTACAAAATTAAAAACGTTACGAGTCATATTATAAATATTACCTCTAAAGTTTACTATCCAGGAGAGAACTTAAGTCTTGACGAAGCCCTCTTACTGTGGAGAGGGCGGTTAATATTCCGACAGTATATGGTAAAAAAAACTAGTAAATATGGAATAAAAATTTAAATTTAAAATCAGAGATTACTAGCTCTGATGGATTTTTACTAAATTTCCTAATCTACAGCGGCAAGGGAACAGTAGTAAATGAAAATGGGCATGCGTTTGAAGTAGTTCACAGACTTGTTACTGAATATTTAGAGAAGGGGCACACTATCTATATGGACAATTATTACAACAGTTATCAGCTTGCCAAGTTTTTACATGAAAAAAAGACCTACGTTTGTGGAACATTAAGAAAAAATAAAAAAGTAAGCCAAAGAGTGTTATAAAAAAAATTAAAGAAAGGGTAAGTCGTATGGCAAAGAAGAGGTCCAATCATAGTATTAAAATGGAAGGATAAGAGAAATGTAATAATGATTTCATCCAAGTATGGTTCCGAAATGGTTGAAGTTGAAAATCGTAGAGGCCAGAAAAAGTTGAAGCCAGTAATGATTCGTGACTACAATTCCTTTATGTCGGGAATTGACAAAATTGATCAGATGACTTCATATTATGCCACACCACGAACAACTCTGAGATGGTACATAAAAGTTTTCTTTCACTTACTAGATATTTGCATGTGGAATGGTAACTGGTTGTTGAATCAAAAAATAAGAACACGTCAAAGAAAACAAGAATGTCGTACCTTCAGTTTAGAGAGGAAGTGATTAAACATTTACTGGGACAAACAGAACGGCCAAGCAGAAAAAAATTGTTGCGGCACACAACTTGAAAAAAGAAAATAAGCGGAAAAGATGTCGACAGTGCAGTGCAACCAAGAAAAGGGCTGTCGCCTGGTACACACATTGGGTTATGTGTTTTGCTGACACCCTGTTTTGCTGAGTGGCACAGAAAAGACAATTAAACTTATACAATATGTTTTATTTTTTATTGGAAGTAATTTTTAGTTGTGTTAATATTGAATAAATAAATGATTTTTTATAAGTAATAGTTAAAAATGTTTATGTCACATATTTTTGACACTTGGGTTATGTTCAAATTTTTATTACTATAGACCAGTGTCACATATGTGTGACATTATCCAAAACTTTTTTTTTATAATCCTTATTCAATTATAATACTTCTCTCCAAAAATGGTGGATTTGGCCTGTTTCTTTCATGTTTAACCAAAATCAGTTTGACTGGACAGACCTAAAAATAGGTTGGTCGCGAATGTGTTAACATGTATTAAATAGTGCTAGATTCTCCTTATTTTTTAAAATCTTCCCCTGATTTGTGGGAATGACCAACATTGAAACAGTTAGAGAACAATTTTTTGCTGTGGAATGCATTTAAAATAGAAGTCACTTTAAAATTTAAGTAACTATATTAACATAGATACAGATACATATTTATTTTTCAATACTTAAATTTTCGTACCCATATATTTTTTTTTTTCATTTAAAATTGCAGTAAATAAAATAAAATAGATTAATTTAAAAATAAATCTAGCAAATTAATTTTAAATTTTTTTATTTTTTACTAACAACATATTTACTTACTATAATTATTTAATACTAAAATTAAAATGACGTCAAACGTTGGCGCTGATAACAGTGTATTTTCATTAGAATTAATTGTGGCGAAACACCATATAAAAATATTTAACCAATATTTAATCTAAATAAGTCACAAAAAAACAGTTTAACCCTCAACTGGCGTTGTGGTTTATTGTGGCATTAACTGCGTCCTGGGGTCTACAGGACCCCTTTTTTGTTGAATTGTTTTGTGAAATTAATAAAGATATAATTCATTATTTCGTTATAAGTTGCAATCATTTATACTGGAATAAAAGCGTGTAAGCCCATTTTCTATTTAGTTTTCATTAATAGTGACAAATGCTAAAAAAATGTACCATAACTTATTTTTCAATGTTTTCTGGCAGCAGAACATAAACTCTTACAAAAGAAATATAAAAAATAAAATCATTATTGCTTCCTAGATTTTTTGTTTTATATAAAGAACAAGGAACAAAATTTACAAACTTTCTAACTAAAATATATTATTATCAACAAAAACTGCGAACTATTTACAAGTAACATTGTTCTAAATGTAATTCTCGCAAACATATGCCGTGCAGTCACCTCACATGGGTCGGCAATATTTGCTGCATGACATTTTTGTTTTTTTGTCATTCTTTAGATCACAGATACCAAATCTCCTTTGTTTCTGGTTCTAATTATTTAATTCTTTCCTTTCTGCTTTAGGTAAAGCTTTCTCTAGATTTTTTAGCAGTACTGAATCACAGATGACGTGCGTATCGGAGTGACTTACGTGTGCACCAACTTAAAGGTATATGGAGCGGCCAGGCATATATGCTAAATCTGCAAGTTTTACATAGATTTAAAAAGTACTGGGGGTCCGCCTGGCCCCACAACGCCAGATGGAGGTTAAAAACCTTTTTTATATAATTTTATATTAGTATCTAATGGTATTTTAACATGTTCATAGCTATTTAGTAGTTTATCATACTGGTAATTATAACGTATATCAGTGATATCCAAAATATATGCAACACATTTGCTGGGGTAATTCGTAATAGGGTATAACTTGTGTTCTTTAACTTCCTGACTACAAATGTACTATTGGTAGAACATAACATTTGAATTCTCGTAGCGCCACCTAAAAATAATGTATTAAGTTTATATCCCTGTGTGGCACTATATTGGAATATTTTGAAATTACGAAACCGACAGCACGTGCATAATTTAATTTGTTTTGTGATAATAGCACAAAGCAGTCGAAATGTGCGTGTTTGGAGAAAAAAGGGTAAGTACTATCTTCAAATATTTATTTAATCATAAATAATTTGCAGCACAATTTTTATTCACTATGTCCTTAAAAGGTTTCAAATTAATGTAAACAGTACAGTTTTTCAACAAAAAATAAACAAATAATAAGTAATAACAGATAAAATGTTTATATTCTTTATGTAGGCATACGGTGGCAAACACTCTACGTTAACATTTTTTTATGTACTTCGTATATTACTTTTGTTGGTTACAGTTTTTATTTTCAGCATTATTAGAGGAGGAATTATTGGAGTTGCTCAATAATTCAGATGCATCAGATAATGACTTGTTAAGTCATGACTATGACAATGATCCAGATTTCGAAAATAAAAACGACACCTCCAGTTCTGATGAAGCAGGAACAAATTTTGAAGATATATCTAGATCTCTTTGGCCTATTGTAAAAGAAAGTGATTCCAGCGATGTTTCTAGATGTGTATCTTTGCCAGCTATTTCTGTCTATATACGTCTTTTGTAACTCAACCTCATTCTTCCAGACAAGGAAGACATTCCTTAAGACGAGGACGGGGACATGAACGAGAGCGAGGCCGTGGCCGTATTGCAAAAAAAAGGAACGTGGGAAAAGGTAGACAAACGACAAGCATGCTATCTGGAGTTAATAAAACTTACGCTTTAACTGATAAATGGTGTGGCACATTTACTCCGGAGGTATCAGTATTGTTACAGCCTGCATATTTACTAAATGATGTAGGCTCCTGGAAGTGGAATGCATTTTTTTATCAATATATTGATGATACTATTCTTTTGAAAATAGTGAATTCCACTAATAGAACCGCGATTTTAAATAAAGAAAAACCTTTGGGGTTATCTTTACGCGGAATCAAAGTTTTATCGGCATTACGATGGTAATGTCAACTTTAAAGTATCCACAAATAGACATGTACAGGGCAGAAAATGGAGAATCCCTATTGTTGCAGGAGAAATGAGCCGTCAACGCTTTTATGCCATCAGAACTTCATTAAAAGTACATTTTGATTCCGATATAAATGTGGAACAAAGACGCAATAACATTTGGAAAATAAGGCCTTTATTTAATCGGATATGTGAAGGTTGTTACGCTCAAGAACCCACTGAATCATTAAGTATCGACGAAATGATTATTCCATTCTCTGGCAGATGTCCAATTCGTCAGTATTATCCCAATAAACCAAATTCTGTAGGGATAAAAGCTTTTGTTCTGGCCACTCAACAAGGAATTGTATGTGATATAATTATATATCAAGGGGATTCAACATTTTCACAATTATCTAGTGACGGTTTTCGATTAGGAGAGTTAGTTGTATTGTATCTAGTATGATCATTGGTACTAGAGTATAAAATATACTTTGCTTTACTATACTATACTATACTCATAAAAAGCTTTTTACCGAATTATTGTCTCGTGGACTTTATGGAACTGGAACCATTATGAAGAACCGAATCGCTCAAGATTGTTTCATGCAACCAGAAAAACGTTTTTCAAAATCTTTAAAGGGTACTTATGAAATCAAAAACAGAGATAACGGCAAAATGGCCATCACACGGTGGATGGACAACAAACCAGTAATAATGTTATCTACTATTTTTTCCTCGGGGAATATAGAATATTCTAAGCGGTGGTCAAACAACAATAAATCTTATGAACAAGTTTGTCTGCCAGAAGTAATTGAGAAGTATAATAAAAATATGGGTGGAGTGGATTTCATAGATTTAGCAATCGTCAACGCTTAGCTTCAATATAGACAGCGTGAAAGAAGTAAAGGCAGTAAAAATATTTGGCAATTGAGATATGGTAATATAAAATAAACTTGCTAGGGAAACTAATTAAACAAAATAATATGGACAACAATTCCGATAGCGATGAAGAAGATATAGTTCAAATAATGCCTAACATAAACACAGAAGAACGCATATTACTCCGTTACCATCACTTATACGAAGGCAACAAAAAGCAATACACATGCCAGATTATAACCCTAAACAAAACAGATGCAGAAAAGATGGCTGCTCCATGAAAACAACAATATTTTGCAAAATAATTTCAATTTTCTTATGTTTTACAACTGCAAGACGTTGTTTTAGTGATTTTCACGAAAATGTATAAATTTCATATTTTTATTATTTCAAACATTTATAGAATGTACATTGTTTGATTATAAGAATAAATCTTATTTTTGTAGTCTCAAAAATATAAGACATATTAACTTCTTTAATTTTTTTTTTTCATTTTTTCACTTTTACTAATCTCGTAATATAGGCAAGCAGAGTCCTACGACAAGGACATTATTTCTGATTTAAAAGATCAACAACCTTCATCTGTTCTTTATGTAGGACATTAATAAAATCAATATTTTAGGATTAAGATTCTTCAAACATTTCTTCAGATACTTTTTAAACTTCCTTAAGCAAGTTTGAAAGATAAAAATATTAAATTTAGAAAAAAAAAACATTACTATATACCATTGGTTAACCAAGTTGGAGGTGGTTAAGAATGGTTTAACCACCAACGTGGTTAAACCATTCAAGAACCATACAAGAAAGTAAAATTTTGCGGTGTCTATGTACACGCTAACTTGTACGCAAATTAAATAGTTAGATACACGCGAACGAAACGTCATCAGTCAGTGACGTTATTATTTAGCGTGCGCTGTGTGTTGTGAGTGTGTGAGTGCGTGTGTGTGTGTGTGTGTGTGTGTGTGTGTGTGTGTGTGTGTGTGTGTGTGTGTGTGTTGTGTGTGTGTGTGTGTGTGTGTGTGTGTGTGTGTGTGTGTGTGTGTTTTCTGGTGTGTATAGGGTTCGTTTGATAGACAAATATTTTCGATTTAGAGAAGGGAAGCAGATTCAGATGTAATAAACTTAATTTTAATAAATTAATGTATATAAAAATATATTATATTCAGAATAGCAAAATATACATTTCTACAGCTGGACAATTCATTATGTACGTTCTTAAATATACATTTCTACGTCTTCTTACCGCACCACTTTAAACACAAATATATTGAACTTCGTAATATTGAAGGTCTTCCTTTAATTCACACTTTAAGCTAGGTCCTTAATCACAAATTTTTTTCTCTTTTTTCTTTCATATTGTTTTAAAATGTTGTTAAACTTATTAAAAGAATTAAATCCACATTCCATCATAAATTTAAACAAACAGTAAACAAATAAAGAATAAGAAAACTCTTCACTATAATAAAGTGTAAACACAAAGTGATTAAACAACAAATATATCTAACCTCACTCTGACACTCACTTTTCTTTACAATACACACGCGGCACAAGTTAGCGTGTATTACCAAAAATACAGTCACTGGCTAAATAATGACGTCACTGGCTTGATGGCGTTTTTTCGCGTGTTTCTAACTTTTAGATTTGTGTACAAGTTAGCGTGTACGTAGACAGAGCGAAATTTTTAACATACAAAGTAGAAATCTAATCTAAGTCTTAAATCAAAAATTATAACGTTAAAGTGTTACTCTAGAGTAAAAATTTAACGGTATAATTTTACACAAGGGTAAATATTTACCGGAATAAAATTTGAATATTACACCGGCGCTTTGTTACTTTTAACGTGTTACACAATTCTTCTTCTTGTTTTGTTTCTATTTTAAATTTCTGATTTATCTTCAATTATAATTTATAAAATTTTAAAGTATCGCTACTATTTATACGGTGTTATTGTTGATATTATATGTATATTTTTTCTTATCATGTCGCAATGACTTTAGAACTCTACAACTTTAAATGGTCCTGCATCTTACTAAATGTAAATTTATCATGTTATATTTACCATCAAGGGAGACAACGTAGACCCGGAAAATTACAGAGGAATTAATTTATTAAACACAACACTAAAATTAACAACCAAAGTGATAACAAATAAACTGAATGAAATTATAATAGTAGCAGAAGAACAACAAGGTTTTAGACTGGAAGATCATGCACCGACACTATATTTATAATGAGTCAAGTGCACGAGAAATCATTAGAATACAAGAAACCGGTATATCTATGTTTCGTGGACTTTCGTGGGTCAAATTGAAAGACGTTATCCACTTATCGTACACAAGAGAGATACCTCTAGGAATAATCAAAACGATCGAAAATATTTACCAAAACACCACAATAAAAGTAAAGGTAAAACAAGAACTAACCGACCCTATTGAAGCTGGCAATGGAATAAGATAGGGAGATTTCATGAGTCCTCTATTGTTCAACCTGATTATGGATGAAATAATAAAAAAGTAAGAACTAAAAAAGACGACGTAATACTACTCTCTCAAAGTGAAGATAATTTACAACGTTTGCTGCACCAATTTTATATAACCGCAAAAAAAATTAACATGTCAATTTCCCCAAAAAGGACAAAATGCCTATTTATAACAGCAAATTTACTAAGATGTAAATTGGAGCTTGAAGGTCATATAATAAAACAAGTGATGGAGTTTAAACATCTAGGCATCACATTATCTATCTACGAAACTAAAGTGGAAGATCAAGTGAATATAGCAAACAGAGGCCGCAGACTCCCTGAATGAAACAATATGGAGAAATAAAAATATCGGGTAAGAAATGAAAGGCAGAATTTACAAAACAGTCATCAGACCAATAATGATATACGCGGCAGAAACAAGACCTGATACAGAGAGGACAAAAATGATGTAAGTAACAGCAGAGATGAAAACACAAATTGTTGGTAAGACACTATGGGACAGAGATAAAAGTACAGATATACGAGGTGGATGCAAGGTGGAGAACATCAAAAACTGGGTAAGTAATATAAGAGTAGAATAAAACGATCTTAAAAGCCAAATGACAACAACAAGATTAGTAAAGACGGCAAGAGCCGGTTTCCCAATAGGAAGACGATTGGTAGGAAGACCACGAATACGGTGAAACGACAACTTACTGGGGGCACAATAAAAAAGAGACAGTCATATCTATAAAAATAGAAGGAGAAGAAGAAGACGAAGATATTTACCATCTTATCAGTGTTTTTATCTCAGCAATATGGGAATGTTGACTTCATATTCGGTTTCTGTTGCTGCTTCGTGCAGACATATGATATTAAGTCTTTAATTATTATTAAATTGATTAGTTTTAAATTAATTTTTTTGTTCGGTCCGCTCCTAAATAATTCTCTTACAATTTCTTATCCTTAGCTGATTTGTTTTTTATCTCTTCTCCAGTTCTTTTTACTTTTCATGTTCTACTTTTACTTATCGTGGGTTTCCTACAAAAATATGATCTTGGTTTTCAATAAGTGATGAAGAATGCCAAAAATAACTTATCTGTTTACTCTAACGTCATTTAAAATTTTACTTGTCATTTTTCTTTCGACTGTACTATTACTATTTTGTACAAACGTATATTTATTTATATCTTAATGTTGAAATTTTCAGTTCCTTTTGTTCTTATTATCTAATAGATTACTTAAATTTTAATAAAAACTTATATTTTTCATTATTTAAATCACACAGGTTGTTCCAAAGAGTATAAAACCTTTGTTAAAGTGGATTAAAGATCAATACAATAATCCGGGAGTGTTTATTACAGAAAATGGATACCCATCCGCAGCAGGAAATATGTATTTAAATGATGACAGAAGAATGTATTACATCGAGGTAAAGATATTTTAAATTATTATTTTGTTAAATTAAAAGTATCATATTACAGTATCAAAGATAATCAAATAAACACACACAAAATTAACAATTCTGGCACCATTTAGACATATGGAGCCGCAGCTTGTTAAGAGTTGCTGCGATTTTATATGTATAAAAGTAGAGGAGATCTTACTTAATAGATTAGAACCCAGGAGCATACTCTCAAGATCTCGTGTTTCAGGGCAGTTTTCCCCAACCAACAAGCCCTCCACCATCCGTCGTTTCACGGTATGTGATCTTATTGAGCCAAGCTGTCCCACTTTCTTCTAGGCTATATAGAATTATTGGTTTTACCCCCTGGTTTAACCTATTAACTATTCGCTTCTTTTTTTGATTTTGATTTTCCTTTTTGGTTTTATTTACAGATCCCGTTATTCGTTTTTTTCTTCTCCCCAGAGATTGTTAGTTCCTGATTTATAGCTTGGAGTCAGCCACCGGTTGGTGAAATTTCTTTTACAGCTGTGCTTTTGTTAAATATATATTTTATCTTGTCTTCTAATTTTAGCAACTTTCTTTTTAGATCTTCTTAGTCATAGGTTCAGTATTTTTACTGATTATTTTTTCGAAAATTAGACCACTTTGTGTAATTTCTATAGAACGTTTGAGGCTTGCATGCTTCTCTTTCTCTTATTGTGACAAGGACTGGATTGCTGTCTTTACCTGCTTTATTTATGTATCCTCATGTATGTTGAATTTTTTTCAGAATCGATATTTAATTGGGAGATACTACGGTTTACAGTTAAAAACTGTGTGTGTATATTACTGACATATTATGTTCCTTATTTTCTATGTATGTGATTGCGGTGTCTCTTTTCCGCAGTTGGGATATGTGGGATGACTGATCTATATGTGACTTGTATTTTGTAAAGAAATAATTTCAGAAATTGACGTGTTTTAGCTTTCTTTGAAAATATTTGTATTAAAAGTAATAAATTTATTCTGTACTTTATGGACACAGCGTATAAGTTCAATCAAAGATGTTAGCAAAAACATCATAAATAAATCTGCTTTTAAGTTTATGTTTGCAAAATATTTATTTCTTAAAATATAATTCTTATTTGTTTTCTAGTCCTATTTGAAATATATAAGAGAATCAATGCTAGATGATGAAGTTTCTGTGCTTGGATATACAGCTTGGAGTCTGATGGATAATATGGAATGGATCTTGGGCTATACGTAAGTTTTAGGTTTGAAGACTAATTTATTGAACACTTTTTTTATTAAACTCTACATAGAAGACTACTTTATTGAACACTTTTTTTTATTTAAGTCTACATATATTAGGTTGTGTATTATTCTGAAGCTATTTTCTTGTATCATATTAATGCAATTACTATTTTCGTTGAAAATAAGCCACAATATACTTTTAAAATGAGTTTATATTTGATTCTTCGATTTCCACTTCGGAAATCGAAAAAAAAAAAAAAATATTTTGGAAACGATTTTCAAAGTGGAAATCGAAACATCAAAAGTAAACTTATTTTAAACTTAAATTGTGGCTTATTGCCAGTAAAAATAGTAATGGCTTGTGTAGTTTAAATGTCCGTTTTGTTGTTAAATTTATTTTTTAAGTTTTTTTAGATTTTATATTTATATTTATATTAAAATAATTTAATGGTAATATTAAACTAACTAAAAAAAAGTACATTGACTTAAACATATAGTAATATGAATTAGTTAAAAAGACACAAGAAAATAGCTTTAAAACAATATTAAGCATACAGAGTTGGAGTCGCCGAAATATACCTTTAAGGCTCTGATTATTGTTTTGGAAATTTTTTTAAACCAAATTTATTACTGTCTTAACATAAATACTATACACAAAAACTAGCAAGGGATGAGAGGATACATTATTCGTTGACGGACGAGGCAAAGAAACAGGAAATTACTGCAGATAAACTCGGGTACAACAAAAGTGAAATAAAGAAAGATAGACAAGAAAACAAAAATAACAGACGAAGACAGGACAAAAAAATAAAGATTTGACAATAAGCACATGAAGCATAAGAACTATGCTAGCTCCAGAAAAAATGCTAGAAATAGGAAAATAACTTAAAAAGTATAAAATAGATATTGCAGCACTGCAAGAATTACGCTGGGACGGACAAGGACAGATTGATAAACAAGACTTTACAATGTTATATTCAGGAGGAAAAAAGCAAGATCAAAAAGCGGTAGGATTCATGACACTAAGGCACCTAAGAGAAAAAATTATAAATTTCAGGCCAATATGTAAAAGGAGAGCTAATAACAAATCATTTAATATATTAGTCTTGAACTTATACGCCCACACGGAAACAAGCAATGCAGAAGAAAAAGAAATCTTTTATGATAGGGTCAAAGAGGACACAGAAAAAATACCAAAGAAGATGTCATATTTATACTAGGAGACCACAATGACCAGATTGGAAACGAGGACTTTTTACAACAAATTGCAGGAAAGCATACAATACACGAAAACACGAATGACAATCGGCAAAACTAGGTAGCCTAGAAACAAGAACAAATTTGTTAATAAGCTCAACAAAATTTGAACACCGTAAAATACATCAGGTATAATCAGAAAATATAATATAGTCAAATTGATCATATAATGATTAATAAATAAGAGCAATCGTCAATAAAATATGTAAGAACATTTAGAGATGCGTGTGCAGATTTAGACCACTATATGGTCACAGCCACTATAAGACAAAAAGTTAAAATTAAAACCAAACAAAAAAATCTACATAAAAAGTGGAATGCCAATAAAATGAGCAATGAAGAAGTAAGAAAAAAATATGAAGATGTAGTAACAGTTTAAATAAAAGAGAAATACAAAACAGAAGATATAAACACAGAATGGTAGATGATCAAAAAATCAATAGAAGAAGGTGCATATGCAGGTAGGTAAAAGTCAGGCTAAAAAACAGTATAACCAAGAATGTAGAGAAATAACAGAAAAAAAAAGTGCATTTTTAATATTGTTCTGAAGCTATTTTCTTGTGACATTTTAAAGTATATATTATATTCTTGATATCCTTTCCTTTCATTTAACCTATCACACGCCTCAATCGGACCAAGCACAACATTAGCTACCGCTTGTTGTACGCTAAAATGACGATCTGACGATCTTTTATGACAGAAAATATTATTTTCACATTCAGAGCGTTTGTGAATAGTCGCTCTGATGATCCCTTTTAGGGTGAAATACATAAAAGCGGACACACAGACGCACTATACGTGAAATCAAATCTTAACTGTCTTTCCGTTTATTCCGATATACTCTTTATGAGTACAAGAAACCAATTCGCTAAGGATTTTTGCTTAGTTGAGGAGATATGTTGTGGAATGCAATTTAAGATTCCCCATGTGTCAAATAACATCTTTATCAACGTCTGTTTTGCTTTGCAATTCTTGAAAGGCACAGATTAAAGCAGAAATCTGAATTTGGTTTCGAAAATCAGTTTACGGATTTATTTATCAGATGTCAGATATCAATTAATTCAGTATTATTAAGTAAACGTATCGTTTCAACAAAAAAATATGATTGAAATATGGTAGCTCATATTTCTTTCCCAGATGGCGCCATAAGTTGACTGGACTTACAGTGTGACCTGTCACTGTCATCACAGCCTTTTACATAGATAGATAACTATTTAATGCTGGTTTAGCAGTCAAAGCACACTGCTATTTAAAATGGGCGTATCACTTACTTTTCTACACTGCTCACGCCAGCCGACTACGGGTACAGTGGGTACAGTGGCGCCGGCCCAAGGGTAGTTTAACGACACTAAATGCATTATTCTTCATATAATCTCCATGGTGTTTATTTATAATAAATTTAAAATAATATAAAAATATTATCATAAATAAATACAATTTGTTGTCACAAAGAAATAAACAATTTCGTAGTTATAGCTTGAAAATGATTTCAAATCGAACTAACTGGCCGTACGTTCATGAGATTTGACGTCACGAAGCCGATAACGCTGGAAGTAAATGCCAATGATAAGTAACACGTTTCACTATTAGATTTCAGTATTTTTTAGCAATTTTATTCAAATTTTGAACACGATTTTCTCGATTATTACTGGACACAGAAAGGTGAAAAAAAATCAACGATTAGAGAAAAAAAAACTCTTTCAAGTGATGGACGTAAAAAGTTTGGTTATAATAGAACGATAAACTGCATAATCCGGTATTTCAAAAGAACTTTCAAAAAAATTAAATAAGTAAAACTACTAGTTTAAAGGCAACATAATTTTGAATAAGGTGTCCAAATTTCGAGACATTTTGTAGGTAAATAACAGAGAAAACACTATCTCTAGGTTTTGGTATTTCGATAAAACAGCCTTAATATCTATTTTGTTTTACATCCATTTATTTGTCATTTAATAATTGTAATAACAATAAAACACACACATTTCGATTTTTAGAACGTACGTAAAAAGTGCTTTTTTCACGTACAAAAAATTAGCTTTAAAATAATATACCTACACAAGTAACGTTAACGAATAAATTAACAAAAATTCTAATCGTTTTATGTTTACGTTTGTTTTTCAGTGTAAAGTATGGTTTATATGATGTCGATTTCAGTAGTCCAGATTTAACAAGAACCGCAAAACCATCAGCTGAATACTACAAGGAGGTTATTATTACTAGATGTGCTACTATCGTTGGCTGCTTTGATGATTAACTTGCGAAAATATAACTACTGTTAACTACTTACTAAATTTTGTGTTATATTTTTATAAATTTTAAATAGATTACATTACTGCCTTATATTTTATTTAATATTTACTATTTTATCTACTTTACCCACACATAAAATTGATGAACACAAATGAAAGAAAACCAGGGAAGTTCCTTAGGATTGATTATGCATCAGATATATATTTAAATATATATATATATATATATATATATATATATATATATATATATAAAAGAAAAGAAATTTAATCTTTGCAGATAAGTTAAATAGTAAATTCCTAAATATTGGGGAAATCTGCAAGAAAAACTCTAATGTGTATCAATTGTTTCGCCAAACGTTTTCGTCAAAGAGAATTAATTTGGCTTCTTCAAGACTGAAAGAGAATAAATTATAATTAGCTACCATATATTATCTAATAAAAAACATTTACCATATTGTAAATTTTAGAAATGTCGAGTTAGAATGGTCAAAAACTTGCATGTTAAAAAAGCTAGTAACAACATAGTGGTGTTTTTTTGTTACTATGTGCAAAAAAGTTTTTTTGTTAACGTTGGAAATGTATGGTAGCATTGAAATTAAAACGCAAAGGTTTACCCAAGGTTAATCGAAAAACCCAATGTAACTACATTTAAAGAAAGTAATTCTTTGAATTGTCGGCAATAACTAAATTTTTGATTGTTATAAAGTTTGAATGTGAGGTTCTGTTTTCATAGAACGTAAGCGCTGACAATTACAAGTAGGTCATTTGAATATTTATGTCGTTAAGGTTCATTGGTAAATCCGATGAAGTTAAATCCCAGTCTGGGGAGATATTAGTTTAGAATTTTCTTAATTGATTTTTTTTAATTTGTATATTGTTCATGTATTAATATAATAATATATTATTGAGATGTATCTAAGAAAAGCAAGGGAATGTTATCTTTTTTAGTTAATAAAAATTATTATTAAAGTAGGTTAGTAGTTGACTGATATATCTATTAACAACTAACCTACTTTAATAATAATTTTCATTAACTAAAAAAGATAACATTCCCTTGCTTTTCTTAGATACATCTCAACTGAAGTTGAGTTGCGCTTCTAGGACGACTTTACTTATAAGATAGTTCATTCGATTACATGAAATCAACTTTAACTTGAGAATATCCGTCAGAAAAAAAATCATAGCATGTAATTCGTATTTGAAAAGGCAAACACACGACATGATGACAGTAAAATTCTCCTGTTAGTGATTCCCTAGGGAAACTATGAGGGAAAAACCAGGGAAAAAACCTCATAATACTATCCCGACATGGTAAGTATTTGTTCGTGCATTTAGTTTACCTTCAATAGACACCAAAATTCTAATTTTATATGTTTCGTTATTTAAAGAACATAAATGATGTATCCTCTATATGTTACTGACTTACTAATACTGGTATTTTCTTATTAATAACTTGATTAACAGAATGATGTCTCCGGCTTCTATATAACATGTAGCTTCTCCATTTTTAAAAATTTTAAAGTGTTTGTTTGTTTTTGTTGTGTATTGTATTGTTACGTTCAAATTTGCATGCATGACATTCTGCTCATGTCGGATAGGCCACAACTGACGAAATGCCCCTGAGGATGATCTATTGATCGTAAGTACTTGGGCAAGATTTAATTAATTACTGTGTTCGATATTTGCTTGTATACCGTCAAAGTTCAAATATTCGAACATTCAACCTTATATTGATATTATTAATCGTTATGTTTACTTCTTCTATGTATTTATATGTATTGGGTATGATTTTGTTTTAAAACCTTTTTCTTTCTTAACTTTTATACTATGCATATAATATTGTGCAATTCTATTTTCTTTATTGACAAGTCCCTTGTGTTGCTGCAATATGGAAACGACTATTGATTTATATTCTTCAGGGCAACTTAAAACTTTTATCATATCTTCTTCTTTACAAATAAAATTATTTTTAATTATGTAATCATTATTCCTTGCTTACAATTTTACGCACTCCACCTCGTAGGCATCCATCTGCTTAAAATTTACATTCCTTAAATATTCACTACAATGATTCTTCACATTCTTTTGGAACATCTCCCTATCATCAAAATACATTTCTTCTTTATAAACATCATTGCTTTCTTTTAATAATATCTTGTGTAATCTTGTACTATCACGTGTAAGCGTGCAAACCTAGACGAAAAGGGCATAAACATAAATGGAGAGCAGCTTAGTCACCTCAGGTTCGCGGACGATATAGTCCTGATAACAGACCGCATAGATCTTGCCATCGAAATGTGCGAAAGACTCTACCATGCCTCTACACAAGTGGGTTTAAAGATCAATAACTTAAAAACACAAGTGATGACAAACCTTGTTCTGAGTGAGAACATCAACATAGCTGGAACAAGTATAGAACAAACATCAGCATACAAATATCTGGGACACGAAATTCGCTTAAGTAGAGATAACTAGAATAATGAACTAATACGTAGAATAGGGTTGACATGGGCAGCTTATGGAAAGCTAAGAGATGTTTTCCAATCAGCCCTTCCCATCAGCTTGAAGAGAAAAGTCTTCGATCAATGTGTGCTGCCAGTTCTAACCTATGGTGCGGAGACGCTAACACTTACTAAGACGTCCGCAAACAAAATTCGAACAACACAGAGGGCAATGGAACGGTCCATGTTGGGATTAACCCTGAGAGACCGAATACCCAACACAAAATTGCGCCGTAGATCGGGAGTAACCGACGCAATCAAAAGAATATCAATCTTAAAATGCAACTGGGCAGGGCACGTCGCAAGAACGAATTACGGCGGATGGACAAAACGCATTCTTGAGTGGAGACCCAGACAAGATGCCTTTAGAAATAGAGGACGACCACCAACAAGATGGACGGATGACCTGAAACGGACACATCAAAATTGGATGCAGGCGGCTCAGGACAGAAATTTGTGGGGTGAACTACGGGAGGCCTATGTTCAGCAGTGGACGAGTATGGGCTGAATGATGATGATCAACTCTTATTTCATCTTCCTCCTCATCTTTCTGCATAAACTTAATTATTTGCCCTTTTAAAGTTATAACTTTTTCTTTAAAATTTATCTTTACTTTCTTCTTTTCCAATTCGTCATTTCACATTAATATATCAACACATAAATCCTTGCATATTAATTTCTTTATTAAGAATATTAATTTTAAAATTGGCTAGTTTATCAATTTCACCCAACTTCTTATTATTTGCACCAACAATTTTAATTTTTGGAATCTTTATTATATTTAATAGTATTAATGTATTAAAAATAAAAATTTTCGAGACTAGAAGAGGAGAAAGAACTTTCTGAACCAGTATCTATCATAATCTTAATAATTTTATTTTTGGCCATAGCATTTATATAAATTAAATTAATAGATTCAATAAGTTTATCTTCATCTACAGAAATAAATTTAGAAGGTTTTTCATAATGGCAATGGCCCAACTTCAGAAAGTTTACTGCACAAAATTTGGATTATTAGAATTGTCCGATTGTGTCTGACCACTTGGATCTAAAATGTCCTGTGTCTTTCACTACTATGACTTCTATTCATATTTTCCTGCCTTATACTATTTCGTTCACCATCTTTGACGCTTCTATTCCTTCGTACATGTTTTACCTGTCTGTTGTAATTAGGTCGTTCTGTATTTCTCCTATTGTTAAAATCTTATCTATTATAATTAGTATTGTTATTGACATGTTATCTATTGTAACTAGTATTGTTAATAAAATTTTGTCTATTTTAATTATTATTATTGTTATTAAAATTTTGCATGTTATTACCATGTCTCTTATTATTATATAATTGTCTATATTGTTGATTATTATTCTTATTATATTGAAAGTTATTATTGTTTTTTCTATTATTATTATTCATCCTAATATCCTTGTTATCATTATTACTTGTTATATTACTTCTTTGTATTCTTTGAATAAAATTAATAAAACTATCTATTGTTTGAATATTTTGTACAGTTACTGTTTGCACAACATCAGTATCAAAATGTCTAGATACATTTAAGACTGTTTCATTCTCTCTAAGTGGTGGTTCTAAATACTTTGCAACCGTTATCAGCTTTAATACATAATCTACCATATTTGATCTTAAATTGTGATTATACTTTTCAAAATATAGAACTTCCCTAAATTTAGCTTGCTCTAATTCACCCCAATAATAATTTAAAAATTTATTTTCAAATGTTTCATGTCAAAAAGACTGTTTCATTCTCTCTAAGTGGTGGTTCTAAATACTTTGGAACCGTTATCAGCTTTAATACATAATCTACCATATTTAATCTTAAATTGTGATTATACTTTCCAAAATATAGAACTTCCCTAAATTTAGCTTGCTCTAATTCACCCCAATAATAATTTAAAAAATTATTTTCAAATGTTTGAAAATTATCCAAATCATTCGTAATACTTGCAAACTAAGTTGTCGCATTGTCACTTAGTGTCATTCTAATATCTGTACCCGAGAGCCAACAGGAGTTAAGTCCAATATTTTTAAAATATACATTTTTGAGTTAAGCAAGACAGGTTTACCAGGTCTATGTAATGGTAATAGAATTTATGTCCTTAATACTGTGTAAATCTCATTTTTTAATATTGAAATGGTTTAAGTACGTTGCATTTGTGACGTACAATGAGTTATTTGTCTTAAATCAATATTATATTTACATTTAACAGCATCATAATAGTGCAAGTCCCACTTAACTCATTGTGACATTATAATTAGTGACTTAACCCCTCAGTGTCAGTCAGTGTTTTGAAATCTGTTGTATGACGTGTGTTGATATAGTAATAATTTGCAAGGTTGAACATAATTATAATAACAAAATGAATAGTAGAACATTAAAAATATTGAACATGTTACCTGTGACATTGGTAGGAGAAAATGAGAAAGCTCAAGAAGAAACTTTATCTACTCCAGGTAAGATAACCTCACTTTCTGATCATTTGTTATTGTAATATTTAATATTATTTTATTTAAACGAAAACAGCCAATAATTTGTTTTGTATGATGGATAATTAACCAAATGTGTTTTCCAGATCTGTGTCCGGGAATTGACATTAATTCTGAAGTTCCACAAAATACAGAATATGAACCTACTACCTTAGTTACTGAGACAGAGACTCAAATTCACGTAAATGCAGCTAATCATTTACTATCTGCAGGTAATAAAATACATTTTCCTTATGCATTTTAGTATTAATAATTTAGGAAAAATAAATCGGATATTTATTAAAAATCATTTTATAGAATGAGCCACTGAAGATAATAAGAAAAAACTAAATTATATAAAATAATACCTACAGAAGCAGAATTCAATGGGTTTTAAATTCAATGAGTACCTATTTCTCACGAAACAAATTTTTGAATAATCCATTCTTGTAATGATTTACTGTGTTTATGCAACTAAAGAAAGTTACAAAATAAAGCCTAATTGGGTTTTTTTTTTGTTTTTAAATTTATCATTTTTTATGAAAAATAATCATTGCGATAGGTATTTTAAATATCAATCTAATTTTTTTTTGTAATTTTCAGTAACACATCTCTTCTAAATAATTACCGTATTAAATCATTAACTTGTGGATCTTGTCTATTGTAATTTATCTTTTACAGAGTGCAGTTTAATGCCACTGGAGGCTGGACAGATAGTCAACATTGTATTTGAAATAAACGACGAAGTGGTGATACCCTCAGAAAATTCCAATACCTATTTACAAAATTACAACCTTGCTGTAATTGACAACTTTTGTGAAAAGTGATGAAAATCTTCAAGACCTTTCCGTTGTCACTGGTGACGATTGTGTTTTGTTAACAAACTCGACCAATGGCATTAACCTGAAAGACAATAATAATCCAAATTGTTTCCAACCCGATAAAACACAACTTAATGATTACGTTGTCGATGTCGATGAACCAATCACTAGCGATGACGAGAATATAGATCCAAATTTCACAGGAACCATTTCAGAGACTACTTATTCTGACACATCTTATGAGAGTAACCAATTACCTACTAATACTAATAATACTGCAGCTGATGAGTTAACACAAAACAAGATAATCCACCAGATTCAAAGCAAAATAAAGGGAGGAAACGTATACGAAATGCAGCTCAATGGAAATGTAATATTAGGAAACGAGCAAGGACATCGGGTGAAGAGTATCTATCAAGTAGAAAGGCAATTGTTCACGCAAGGAGACTGAAGAGTCCTTGTAAAACAACTTGTAAGCTCAAATGTTTTGAAATATTTTCTCATGAAGATCGTGAGAGTATAATTAAGCATTTTTGGAACGACGATATAGATTATGACAGAAAGAGGCAATTTGTAGCTTCAAATGTGGAGGAGATTTCTATTCAGCGTGTCAGAAGTAGAAGTGGAGCACGAGAGGGAAAAAGAAAAGTTAGCCATATTTACACACTTAGCACAAAGAATGGTGCAAAGAAAAGAGTATGCAAGACATTTTTGTTTTTGGAACACTTTGAAGAAGTAAATTTCAATCGTCGGGCCATAAAACAAGGTCCGTTATAAGTAATGCCAATAAGGAAAAGTGAGAAACCATTAAGTACAAAAAAAATATAAACATTTAAAAAATCTCCTACAATGGGTTCCTAAAAGGTTTCATAAGTTTTATGAAGATTTGAGTCATGTTGAACAAAAAGATGAATAATAATATAATTTATATAATAATTAAATACTGTGTTCGATATTTGCCTTGTGTACCATCAAAGTTCATTTATTCGAACATTCAACCTTATATTGAATAATATAATTAGTAAGATGTTTAATGAAATATATTCTTTAAGATTTGTATTGTCAATTAATAAATAAAAATTGATTGTGAAAAGTAAACTTGGTTGTTTAAAATAATTATTAAGTCCACTACTTACTTACAACAATTTACCCGTACGTAAGTCCAATTAAGTCCCTATATTATTAAAGTTACATCGAGTTATGTCACATAACTTATATAAGAACAAAAATTTACTAAAATAATAAATTGCAGTGTAATTCCACTTCTTTTGTAGCTTATTACATAAATAAAAAAATCCAATTGCATAGTTAACGATGAGAAATATAGATTTAAAGTAAGTGCAAAACTTTAAATGGCTACCCTGTCAAATTTACATTATGTAACTTAACACCTGTTGGCTCTCGGGTTTGAGTCATGTTGAACAAAAAGATGAATAATAATATAATTAGTAAGATGTTTAATGAAATATATTCTTTAAAATTTGTATTGTCAATTAATAAATAAAAATTGATTGTGAAAAGTAAACTTGGTTGTTTAAAATAATTATTAAGTCCACTACTTAAACAATTTACCGTACGTAAGTCCAATTAAGTCCCTATATTATTAAAGTTACATCGAGTTATGTCACATAACTTATATAAGAACAAAAATTTACTAAAATGATGAATTGCAGTGTATTTCCACTTCTTTTTGTAGCTTATTACATAAATAAAAAAGTCCAATTGCATAGTAAACGATGAGAAATATAGATTTAAAGTAAGGGCAAAACTTTAAATGGCTACCCTGTCAAATTTACATTATGTAACTTAACACCTGTTGGCTCTCGGGTTTGAGTCATGTTGAACAAAAAGATGAATAATAATATAATTAGTAAGATGTTTAATGAAATATATTCTTTCAAATTTGTATTGTCAATTAATAAATAAAAATTGATTGTGAAAAGTAAACTTGGTTGTTTAAAATAATTATTAAGTCCACTACTTAAACAATTTACCCGTACGTAAGTCCAATTAAGTCCCTATATTATTAAAGTTACATCGAGTTATGTCACATAACTTATATAAGAACAAAAATTTACTAAAATGATGAATTGCAGTGTATTTCCACTTCTTTTTGTAGCTTATTACATAAATAAAAAAGTCCAATTGCATAGTAAACGATGAGAAATATAGATTTAAAGTAAGGGCAAAACTTTAAATGACTACCCTGTCAAATTTGCATTATGTGACTTAACACCTGTTGGCTCTCGGGTACAGATATAATCTTTAATATTATTAATATTATTTTGATACTATACAAGGCAAATATCGAGCACAGTATTAATTTAATCTTGCCCAATTACTTTCGATCACTATATCATCTTCAGGGGCATTTCGTCAATTGCGGCCTATCCGATAAGAGTGGAATGTCATAAATATAAAATGGGACATAACAATACACTACAGGAAGACAAACTAACACTTTAAAATTTTGAAGATAGGCGAAGCTACATGGTATATAGAAGCCGGGGACAGAATGGCTCACGGTCTAACGGAAATGTTGAGATGACATGTGACAAATTCAAAAATGACCTTTGTCATTTTTGAACTAGTTTTCAACTGTATACGTTATTCAGTATGTGCAACAAAGATAACACTTAATTGTTTGAATAAAAGTGAGAGGCATCACCATCTCGAAGGAGTAGGTATGACTTTTTAACAGTGTTGCTATATTTCTGTTACATTTTTACTTCTAAAATTTTAGTCTGATACATGAGTGTAAAATAATATCTAAAGCCACTGAAGTTCATTGTAGAATGAAAATTAATGTTGTTTCAAATTTGTGGCTCGTTCGAATTCATGCCGATATAGTTTTGATTTTAGCATTCCCCAGAAATAAAAATCCAGAATTACTAAACCTGGTGATCTAGGAGGCCATTTTATTGTTCTTTGTGTAGAAATTAATCGCTCAGGGAATGTTTGTTTCAAATAATTTGTAACTTCGATTGCATTATGTGCTGGCCAACTATCCTGTTGAACTGTTGAAACCAGACATCATTGAAGTTGACCGCAAGTTTTCGAACTGTTAGAAAAAATCTCTGATTTCTTAATAAATCTAGATACTTACGTCCATTTAGATTTCCCGTAATAAAAAATTAACCAATTATATTATCGTTTTAAAGTCCACTCCACATTTAATTTCTTTATGTATTGTGTTTTCATAGCAATACTCAAATGTTTATTTTTCATAGACCAATAGCGGACGGCAGATGGATTATGATGTCTATGGATTGAGAATGAAAACTAATCGGAAAACAAAACATTTTTTTAAAAGTTATTATCTTATTATTGTCTTAAAAAGAAATTTTCAAGTTTTTAATCATTGATCGTACTGTTTTCTCTGCAAGAATTAGGCGATTCTCAAAAGCAGCAATAAATAACTGCATTATTTCTGCAATAGAATAGTTTCCATAATATCGTTTCACCAGTTGAACCTTTTCTTCTCGAAATATATCGATTTAGCCAAATTGTTAACAATTAACAGTGTCTTTGTTAACAGTGTATTCTGTTCCCGAATGGCCCTTGATCCCTGTAATTGTTACATTTAATCCTAATTGTATAATTGTTTAATTTCAAACAAAATTTTAAGAATTTTCAGTTTAATGTGGTTTATGTGTTTAAATGTTTGAATATTGTTAAATCTGTCGACCGCGCTTTTACTGTCAGTAAATATAAAATAGTTGCTATAATAGTTGCCTATAGTTGGATTCACTAGTACATACTGAAGAGCAAACATAAGTAATTAGTAATTTTTATTTTCGTGGAACACTGCACAGCCCAATCCATTTGCATCTTTGGCCCATCAGTAAAGATGTACTAATAATTTGTCCATTTTTCTGTAATAATTAAATCAAGCAGTTACAGTACAGTAAATATGAGTTTAAGTAACATATTTTAACCTTGTTCTGAAGCTATTTTCTTGTGGCATTGTAAATTAATTATTATTTATAACTGGGAATAAGCTACATTAAAGATAAAAATACATTTATTGACTATATATATACTTATTACGAATTGGAAATTGAAACGTCAATAAATGTATTTTTATCTTTAATGTGGCTTATTCCCAGTTATAAATAATAATATTTTAACCTTTCTAGAAAATACTTTTTTTGTATTATAAAAATGATTTTGGTATATTTTCTAAACAATTGATCCATTGTTGAACTAAAGCTTCGTTTCTGGGTTCATTATATAGAGAAATTATATGTAAAGGTTCTTTGAAATGTGAAATTTTTATTTAAATACACATATATGTAAATAAATAGGTATTTTGAATAATTAATTCTTCACATTTTATGTTGTATATCAAAAGAATGGCACAACTGCCATATCCATCAGGGCGGTCAGCTCAAAAACAATTAAATTCTTTAAAATTCTATAGTGATGTCGTTCTGATGAAGTAAATATTCTAAATTCTCTTTATTAGCAACTTCTGAACAACAGGTCCATTGTAATATGTTTATTTTATTCAACTCTGCGAATTTGGTGCTAGATTTTGGTTAAAATGGTGACTAATTATCTGAATTGCATCAGCTTTTAAAATATTAAAATTATTATTTTGTTTAATTGAATTAACAATTGTAAAAACAAATCTAAAATGACATTTAGTACAGAAGAACCTAAATCTTTTAACCGTGATACTGCAATATTTAAGTTTTTTTGGTAGAATTGGTAGTAGGAATAAACAATACGGTCTTTCCGTCTGAAGTCCCTCTCGATATGCTATAAAAGTGTACATCTCAACACAAAATACATTAAAAAGATAACAATTCACCCCATCTACAGAGTACATGATTAATTAAACGTCTGCCCTACTGCCAACACGCCTAAGTTGTCTCAATTTTTATGCCAAACGTAATACTTTTTAACGACTTTCTTGATAGAAGAAACGATGTCACTCGATTTTGTAACGAGGTAGCTTATAACATGTTTAGCCATGCAATTTTGAAGTCAAATAACAATAACAGATATTACACTACATTTATTAAAATCTGCAATTAAATTCCCGTTTACAAAAAATTTACAATTGTAGGTTTATTGAAGCCCTACCACTTTGACTCTAAGTGTGCGTTCATAACGAGGCGCTGACCCTGGATTGGACCATGGGATGGTATCATATTATCATGGCCACGTAGAATAAATGCATTATTTTAAATGCAAGCGTTCATTGTCAGTGCTATGCTCTAGGCGAGAATACGAGGCGATGGTGTCCGTAATGAACGCACCCTAAGACTTATCAACTCTTCTTGTTCCATAGAGGACACACAGTCTGCAGGTCTGTAAACCCACCTTAGGTTTTTTTGTCCGACCTCAGTAGATAACACGCTTCCTGAAGAGTGGAAGTCAGAAACACTCCTAAAGAGTATCGAAATCAATAACATACAAAAGAGATTTTTTTTTTTGATCTTTTGCAACCCTATTGCTTAACGACAACTATCCTAGATAAGGATATAGCCACAGTTATTCTTAACGTATTTACCAAAGAAAGTGCAAATAATCTCTGTTACCTTGCCACCTCAACATACAAATAATTTTTCTAATCCAATCAAATTTAAGAATCACATTTTTTGAATAGGTTTGAACAAAATAAAGGATTTCCGTCTTTATTAAACATTGCTCATTCCTATGTTACTTTAATTACAAATCTATACTGGCATCAAGTGGCAAGAATAAAGGTTGAACAAGAACTGTCGGATGAAATAAATATAAAAAGAGGAGTGAGACAAGGCTGTATATTATCGCCTTTACTTTTTAACTTATATTCGGAGGAAATAATTAAGGAAGCCTTAATGGAGACAACCGAAGGTAATATTGTGAATGGAGTAACCGTAAACAATATTAGATATGCCGACGATACCTTAGTCCTTGCCAGTTGCGGAGAAGGCCTTCAAAATCTAATGAACAAAATAAAACAGACTTGTGATCAGTATGGATTAAAACTCAACGTTAAGAAAACTAAATATATGATAGTTAGCAAAAAAATTATATACAGGATGACGGTATAAAAGTCGGAGATGCCACACTGGACAGAGTAGAGAAACTCGTGTATCTCGGCAGTAATATCAATGAGAGCTAGGATCCAACCGCAGAAATTAAAAGCCGAATAAAACAAGCCCGAGCTGCCTTTGTAAAAATGAGAAACGTACTTTGCAGTCACGATCTTAGCATTGACCTTAGAGTTCGTATGACATCTTGCTACATCTTTCCTGTCCTGCTGTATGGAGTGGAAGCGTGGACTCTAACTGAGGCTATGCTTAAACGCTTGACAGCCTTTGAGATGTGGGTATACAGATGACTACTGAAAATAAGCTGGGTCGACAAAGTTAGAAATGAGGAGGTCCTTAGACGGCTGAGCCAAACAACACAACTGGTCAATATGAGACCCTGAAAAATATGATTTTTTACATCTGATCATTCAGGGAAAGATCCAAGGTAATCGTGGTCCTGGTAGACGAAGAACATCATGCTAAAAATCTAGAGCTGCTGTCAATAAAGTCACGATAGCGAATATGGTATCCAACGATCGATAACGGTCATGAAACTAAAAGAAGAAGAAGAAATTAACTAAACGTCAAACCTCGTGGTTAAATAATATCAGAGAATGGACCAAAATACGGAGAGTCGAACAACTGTTTAGAATAGCTCAAGACAGAGTCTTACCATGTTTATCGCCAACGTCAAGAAGCCTTGATAAGGCACGTTAAGAAGAAAATGTACTTCTCATCTTGCAAATTTGGATTAAAATGCATATTGTATTAATCATAGATAATAAATCATAATATATATCAAAATAAAAAAAAGTTGTTTGCCCAGCTGTTTGGGTAATTTAATCTTAAAAATCGCAATCAATAAACGACAAACTACTCTAATCTTAAGCAGAAATCAAGATGTTTTAGTTTAAGTATGCATTAATTACTTTAATTTAAATTTTGTAATTGAAAATATAGGTATATAAGAAATCATCCTGTTTACATTTTTACTAAAAGTATATTTATTGTTTCAATATGAAGGCGATTGTAATTTTGCTTCTTGTTGGTTTAAGGTAACTATTTTTCTTCTGTTTTACAACGTCGTATTTGAGTTTTAATTGTTTAATATAACAAATAAGTTTTTCTCGAGGTCTATCTCTCGTTCCAAATTTTATGCGTACCTTCATTAATCTTAGAGTGTAGTATGCATTCTCTGCTGACAGGTAACCTGTCCTTATTAGCCTACTTATTCTTATGAACGATATAAAATCTCTGCTATTTGCAATTTCTTTACATTTCTTATAGATTTCAAAAGTTATCTGGTCTGCTTCAGCTGTAGTTTTTACACTTAAGCAGGCCAGATAATGGCACCAAATATTCTTCTTATGACCTTTTTCTCGAAGATAAGCACATAGTTTGCATCTTTTAGAAATAGTCAATATTTCGGACACAAATGTCAGCTTACTGGTATATATTATAAACTAAAAAGCCACATATACGGTTTAACGATTACGGACCAAAAATTAATTCAAATAAAACCAAGTTAATATTTATTTAAACAAGTGCAAAACATGAAGGTTGTTAGTCAACACAAAAATTGAACAAATGTCTGTAAAAATACCTTAGAAATGGATCAGAAAAAGTACTAATCAGATAAATTAAATAAAAAGCTGCATTAAAATTGCTCAATAAACTATTAACGGAATATCAATATAACACTCCGCATAAAAATGTTTCGAAGTTATAATTTCTCCATCCTTTTGGATAGGGTTAAGGCCTGGACACTGAAATATTCCCACATTAAATAAAAACCTGGAAGCATTCGAAATGTGGTGTTACCGAGATTTTCTGAAAATATCATGGATGGGTCGCAAAACGAAGGCCCAAGTTCTCTAATGACTAGGAAAACAATGTGTAGTTTTAAATTCTATAAAAATCAGAAAGTTGAAATACTTAGAGCATATAATAAGATGTGAAAAATACAAACTAGTACGAAATTTAATACATCTAGTGGCTATGCAATTTCCGTAAAGCTTTCAAAATCTTCTTCATGTATCATGTCCTTTCAGAAAGTTGGTTACCATCATAGCTATCTTAATTTTATTCACTGCCACCCTAAATAGCATGCTTTTATCAACACCATACCAATCTCGTAAGTTCTTCAGCCATAAGTTTTTCTTCGTCCTAGACTGCGTTTGCCTGCTATTTTTCCTTACATGATATTTTGTAGCAACCTATGTTTGGGACCTCTCATTACATGTCGGAAATACTCCAGCTTTCTCTGCTTGATGCTTTTTATGATCTCAGTAGTCTTAATTACTATTTAACTGGGAATAAGCCACAATTAAAGATAAAAATACGTTTATTGACGTTTCAATTTCCACTTCGAAAATTTACAATGCCACAAGAAAATAGCTTCAGAACAATACTCAGTAGTCTTACTGAGACGTTCTAGTATTGTGGAGTTTCAAATCTTCTTAATCTAGAAAACTTTTAAAATTGTTCTATAGCAACATATTTCGAAAGCCTCAAGGCGTTTTAGATCGATTTTATTCACAATCCAGTTTTCGACACCATAAAGTAAGACCGAGAACACGTAGCAGCAAAATAGGCGGATTCTCAGTGCCAACTTTAGGTCTGTTACATAATAACTTGGACATCCTCCTAAAAGCAGCTCTAGCCTACTCTATCCTAGATCTAATTTCTCCGTGACTTTCTGCGTTACAATTTAATTGCTGTCCAAGGTAAACGATTTTATTAACTTGCTCAAGTTTGGTATTATTTACATATATAAACGATATTATATGCTGTTGTTTATTTATTATGAGTATTTTAATTTTCTGTATGTTCAGATCTAGACCTGCCTCCATACAACTCTCAATGACACTATCAAGTAGTGTTTGCAGATCTTCTTTAGGAGTAATGTATATTTCGCATATCGCAAATTATTGATGACTTCGCTGTTCCCAAGTATTCCTTCTTGTTTTTCAGAAAGTGCTTTTCTGAAAAATTGTTCGGAGTAAACGTTGAAAAGCAGGGGTGACAAGAGGCATCCCTGCCGTACTCCTCATTTAATATTGAGAGCCTGTGATTCCACACCATCTACTAAAACTGATGTTGTTTGATTCCAATATAAATTTGCAATCATTCGAACATCTCTCTCTGCCATCCAAACCAATGTCATGGTTTGAATTAGACGAAACATTAGATAGTTGTCCGCTGGTATAAATAGAATTGAAAAACGAACTTATAGCCTCTAAAACATTGCTATCAATTATAAGCTTGTATATTTCAGTTAGAATTTCATCAGGACCAGTCACCCTGCCATTATTTGATAATTGTATGGCTTTTATTACCTTAAAGCGTGTTATTAGGGGTCCGTCGCAGTTAGTAACATCGAGAGGTGAACTACTCCTATCGTCTTCGAATAGGTTTGAGACGCAATTTTCCCATTCTTAATGTTTGTCCTCTTCTTCAAATAAAACTTAACCATGTTTATCCTGTAGCAATGCAGTTTGTTTCTTATTGAAGATACCAGCCGTTTCTTTCACTTTTTTATACATATTAAACGTGTCGTATCTGTTTTCAAGATTTTCAATGTCATGACACTGTTTGGCTAGATGTTGACACCTTGCTTCTCGTATTTTACGTCGAATTCATTTTTGTATGCTGTTGTAAAGTGATTCGTTGTTATAAAGTGATTCGCTCTCAAAATGTACAACTAAATATGTCGTGAAAGTTACACGACATATTTTACACTATATTTTACCCTGTAAACTTTCTTATATTATTAATTACACCAAATTATTACGCTTACTCCTCATGAAATTTACCAGATATTGCAATTGTTCAATTTTAGTTGTATTTAATATTAGATATCATTACTCTTATCATTATAACTACTTTTAAGTAAAAAATTAATAAAACGTATTTTTAGCTCAGCAGATGATACAATCAACAATAAAAAGTTTCCCAGTGACTTCTTATTTGGTGTGGCGACAGCAGCTTATCAGATCGAAGGTAAAAGAAAATTTTGACTTATAACTTCTAGCAGGTGGTATTATTCGAAAATATATAGCAAAAAAGTCCAATTTGTGGAACAAAATTTCAAAAATCTTTACCACACGTTTTCCTTTATGCTTTTCCTTACTGATTCTGTGAAAACAACGAAGTCAACAGAAAAAAATTAAAAGAAGAAGGAAGATACGAATTATTATTCTTTAATTTTTATTATTTTTTATTTATAAATTCATCGTATGTTAAGTAATTCTATATTCTTTGCTAATACCTACATGTATTCTTCTCAAAGCAAATTATCAGAATATTTATTCTTATTGAAAACGTGCAAAGTCAAAGGTATATTGTTAATTTAATGAACGTTAATCACTTAACTGTATCCCTAGATTTGAATATTAAGCATTATCAGGCTTAAAAGCAAGGAAAGCGACGATATCTCCTAATGATACAATCTGGAAGAACAAACACCTAAGACAAGACACAAAAACAAGAATCTATAAAACAGCAATTAAAACTATATTAACATACAAGGCGGAGACAAGACTTGTCAGGGATAATATCAGGGAAAAGTTGTTCAATAGGCAGACAAGCGAAAATATAAGAAGAGCATTCAATATAGAAAACATAAATGGATGGGTGACAAAACGGAAACAGGAGTAGAATGAATACATTAGTAGAATGGCAGAATCTCAGAGGATAAGATAGTAGGAATAGCACGAGATAAGTCACCAAATGGACGAAGAAGTATTGGCAGACCAAGACAAAGATGGTGCGATAATTTAAACAATGTGGCTAATATTAAAGAAGAAACAGGCTTTAAATGCTATATACAAGAAGAAAGAAGAAGAAAAAAAAATCAAGCTTGAAATCTAGGAGTAACTTTACAAACCATGCGAACTTTTTAAATCGTCTCCCTAAGTGGCAACAAAGGATCACCGTGTAGCTACGTTAAGATTTGCGAGAGGACATGCGAACTAAAATGTTCAAGATTGATGTAATGTTCTTTTTAAGAATGTGCCCAGAAGTATTTTTCATGCAACACAAACCTTTTAAACAAATATTACTATAATTGGACTATATTGAAGGAGTCACATGGAATTGATACTGTTAAATAGAGAATTATCTATTATACATGAATGCCCAGCTTAGGGTACAGGTTATTTTAAGATCTTAAAAAGTCTCGAGGCTCGTGCTCTTTCCTAAAGGAGTGGGAAAGCATAGGTCCATTTGCGAGTAAACTATATAAAAGATAGCTTTGCAAAAGGATCGGGAAACTGATTGAGAGGTCTAGAGGTTTTCCCCCAAACAGTATAAGTCTCAAAAAAGTACATTGCATGCGATGATGGGGTATTTATAGTGTTAAAAGGAATGGAAGACCACAATAAATGGGCCTTCCATAACTGTTGTGCACTCTTACGACTATCTATCTGAAAGAAGAATCCAGATAGAATGAGGTGTGCTTAAGAATGTCATGACTCGAGTACTTCAGTGTTCCGTCCTTGGCCTTGTGCTGTGGAACCTAGCGTACAATGGTGTAATGAATTGCGAATTCGGAGAGGGTGTTACTTCTTCGCGTTCGCGAAAGACCTCGCGATGCTAGGTACTGATTCAGGAGTCCATCACTAAGAATGATGTGAGTCTCGCCGCGTAAAAGACCGAGGCGGTGGTTCTCAAAGGTCCGACAATGAGAGTGTTGAAGTCTGGACTGTACAGAGCAGGTTATTCCCAAGATATACGGGAAGTAGCTAGAGGTGATTCTGCATAAAAATGGGAGCAGGGGGAACATGTGCGGAAGGTAGCGTAAGGCTACTGAGAGAGCAGCTGCTTGGAGGAGGATAATACCTAACATCGTCGTCCTCCATCGCAGACAGACTGTTAGTACGTTTGGTCAAAATTAGTCTGCTGAAGGTAGCAAGTGATTATAGGACTGTAACTTTAGCGGTCTTGTGAACTGTCATCGGCTGGGTTCGATTGCATAAACTTGTGTGCATGTGTGAGAGAAAGAGGTTGTATTAACGAAAAATATACGGCAACCAGAGAGAAAATGCAAGAAGTGTCGAGTGAGCCACATCAATTGAGATATAGTAGGCAGAATAAAAGGCAGTGCAATATCCGGCGCAGTGGACGAAATCGTTATTACTTAACCTACGGAGGTAGTTCATGACCTACCTTTATGGCCTTTCCTTCTTTGTCTATTTTTTGACTCTAACTTCTATTTTATTATTAGGAGCCTGGAATGAAGATGGCAAGGGAGAAAATATTTGGGATCATAAAGTCCACACAGATCCAACCTACGTAGCAGATAATTCAACTGCAGATATTACATGCGACTCTTATCATAAAATGAAAGATGACATAGCCATTTTAAAGGAACTTGGTGTCAATCATTATAGATTTTCTCTGTCTTGGACTAGGATTTTACCTACAGGTAAGCATAAACATTATTATTAACAATATTTATTTAGTTCTGAAAATTTTATTGTATATCTATTTAAGGTCAAATAAATGTAAATAATCTTCTTCTTTTACTTCTTTTTAGGTAGACATTACTGTCTGTTTTCAATGTGCCTCCGGTAAGTTCTCGTTCTATCGTTTACTTGGTCTTCCTACTGATTGTCTTTAAATTGAGAAACCGTCTTTTGCCGCCTTCACTACTCTATGTGTTACCCAGTCCTTGACGTTCTCCACTTTGTATCTTTGTTATATATCGATATTTCGAGCTCTCTTCCATAGTGTTTTACTATCAGTATTTCTAAGTGTTTTCATTTCTGCTGTTTCTAACATACTTTTTTCCTTTTTATGTCAGGTCGTGTTGTTTTGGTGACTGATGATATTTTGTGTCCTGAGGAAGTATTATGCCCTGAATATTAAAGCAGGCACATTAAAGCTAAATATCAATTGATATCTTTCATTAAATAATTATGTCTTAAGAAAGATAATTAGTTTTAATATCAAAAAGGTTTTTTTGGAGCCACACACCATTGGAGCCTCCATTAATTCAAACAGTGCAGGATGCAATAAAACACTTAAAAAATAATAAATCTCCAGGAAGTGATGGTATACCCGCGGAACTTATCAAATGTGGAGTTGCTACTCTCACTAACCATATATATATATATATATATATATATATATATATATATATATATTATATATATATATATATATATATATATATATATATAAAATCATGCTGAGAGCCTGGAATGAGGAACAAATCCCGGAAGAGTGGTGTATTGGGATCGCTTGCCCGCTACACAAAAGGGGTGATTAATTGGAATGTAGAAACTATAGGGGAATAACTCTCCTTAATACATTATACAGAATATTTTCGAGTATTTTATATAGTCGCCTGAGAGCATATTCAGAGGAGCTTCTTGGCAAATATCAAAGTGGTTTTAGGCCTGGTCGATCAACAACAGACCAGATCTTTGTGCTAAGGCAAATACTGGAAAAAACCAATGAATTCAATATCGTCACATACCATCTTTTCGTAGATTTTAAATCGGCCTATGATAGTGTCCTAAAAAATAAATTGTATGAAGCCATGGATGAATTTCCATGATGAAGTGATAAGATTGGTTAAGGCTACAATGCGCAAAGTTGTTTGCAAAGTCGAAATACAGACCAAACAATCACAGTCATTTGAAACGCATGTTGGACTCCGACTGGGCTCTCTGGGAGCTCTGGAAAAGATGCATGGAAAAAATCATCCCAAATTTTGGCATATGCAGATGATTTTGACCTAGTTGCCAGCCCAACACGCAAACTAGAAGAAATGTGTACCACCTTGTCAAATGCCTTAAAAAATATGAGCCTGCAAGTAAATAAGGAGAAAACTAACTAAGATAATGGCATCAACACCCAACAATAGAGCCAGAAACATCGGACAACAATTCACTGAGGATAACTCTACCTTTGAAGTGGTGGACAAATTTATATACTTAGGCACCCTGATCAACAAGGAGAACGTCGTGATGGAAGAAATTAAGCGAAGAATGATCCTAGCTAACAAATAATGCTATTTTAAAGTAAACATGTGAGAAGCAGAAACTTAAGCCAAAAAACCAAAATAACCATATACAAAACTCTTATATAATACAACCTGTGTTGACATATGGATAGGAGACATGGACCATTTCCAAGGCAGATGAAAACCTCTTGCTTATATTTTAACAAAGGATCCTGAGAAGAATATTCGGTGGCAACTGTGAAAATGGTGTTTGGAGAAGGAGGCACAACTATGAGATATATCACAGGTATTAATATATATTTGGTGGTAAAGACGTAGTATCTCTTATAAAAATAGGAAGACTAAGATGGGCAGGACATCTGAAAGATTACAGCAGAACAACCCTCCTAGAAGAATTCTAATGTTACAACCTGTGGGAAATAGAACTAGGGGTAGGTCAAAACTCAGATAGAGCGATATTGTGGATGAGGATGGTAGAAAAATAGGCGCAGCAAACTGGCAACAGCACCAATGATAATGATGATGTATTTTTAAACAATAAAGCGTAAAATATTTTATGGGCCACTAACAATTTAAAACGACACAAAACTAAAAAAAAAACAAATCAAAAGAAAAACAAACCGTTATCCGTATAACTTCTATAATAATACTAGTTTACACAAGTAGGCAGTACTGCTTGTTTATGTAACCGCAAATAATATTATAAATTGGCCACAAAATATACATTTTTAAAGGGTCATTTGACCTTGCAAGATTCACATATAAATCAATACTACAATAGTAATAAACAACTTTAGAAACTATTCCGTCAATTTTTGTCGGTACAGGTGGCTACAAAAGTAAGGTAAACTTACCACCCAAAAGTGTGGTATTTTGGTCAAACAATTTTGAACGGCATTTATAACTTAGGGAGGTAATAAAAAAATAATGATATGGTACCTAATGCCGTACAAAAATATTGGTGCCAGTAGCAGGGACAATCTTTGATTTTCGAAAAATTTTGACCCCATTTTTAGTATGGTAATACTTTCTATGGTCAAAATAAGCATCATATTATGAAACCTTAGTAAAAGGGCAGCACGGGTTCTGCGTATTTTCCCATGTTAAATCCCATAAGAAATCGCTAAGGTTCATTCTGGTCATTTTTGACGCTTTTTTTGGTGGAGGCGCGACGGCTCGTAGGATCATGACGTGTGAGGTATCGATGGAAAGGGGAGAGGGTAACGAATATGTTGAGATAAAAATCAAACGCAAAAAACTGTGCCAAAACGGCATTATGGGGTATCTTCGTTTCTATTGGTCCGATCGGGGCGTACGAGGGCTCTGTGGAACGGGGAGGAGATGATAAATACGTTAATCTAAAAAGCAAATGCAAAAGACAATACCAAAAGGACACTAAGCCTGCAACGACTAAACAACTCAACGTACGACAACGCGCAAGGTATCGATGGAAAGGGGAGGGGACGGGGAACACGTTGAGATAAAAATCAAACACAAAAACTGTGCCAAAGGGCATTACGTCATATCTCTGTTGTTATTGGTTCGATTGTGACGTACGAGGGCTCTGTGGAACGGGGAGGAGATGATAAATACGTTTATCTAAAAAGCAAACGCAAAAGACAATACCAAAAGGACACTAAGCTTGTAACATCCAAACGGCTCAACGTACAACAACGTACGAGGGCTCTGTGGAACGGGGAGGTGGTAACGAATATATTTAGATAAAAACAAAACGCAAAGACATCGACGCTAAGCTTGTAACGTCCAAACGGCTCAACTTGAGAGGTAGTGATGGAAAGGGAGGTGGAATATGTTAAGACAAAAAGCAGACGCAAAGACCGTGCAAACGACGACGCTATGTCCTATCTCTGTTGTTATTAGTCAGATTACTATATGTAACACGTTAAATGAAAAAGGGGAGGTGACGGGAAATATGTTAAGAAAAGACAATGACTAAAACGCCGCTATATCGGATCTTTGTTTAGCATAATAGACATTTGAGGAAAGTGAGACTAAGAGAGAATCATCGCCAAAAAAAACGATGCTATATCAAATATTGGACATAGTTTGAATGAGATTCCACGTCTATTACAGTTCATCGTCTCGTTACGCCACCTCTCGACCACATCTAGCACCTGACATCGTAAAAAAGATACACAGCTTCTCTCTCTCTCTCTCTCTCTCTCTCTCTCTCTCTCTCTTCTCTCTCTCTCTCTCTCGATACAATGCGAAAGGTGACGTTGCAAACGATATAACATACAACAACGGGTGAGGTATTACTAGAAATAGAACATGAATCGAAGAACATATATTATTCTTACAGTATGACCAACCCTGCAAACATTCTCAATATAATCTTCTCTGTATATGCGTATCTACGGTAGTTCGAGTAATATTATAAAAAGTATAGAATACAAATGCATTGTGAGTTGCATACTATATTTTATATACGGCAATATTATGTTTTATAGGTTGGTATTGTGCTTCAGGTCTCTGGTGAGAAATAGTTACATAGACTGCATGTAAAATATGTTAGCACGGTCAGCAGTGAGTAATGGTTAAATGTAATGTTAGTATCGAAGCGATGCAATGTATGTGTAAAGCGAAATTATACAATGCATAAAAGGTAGTCAATTTGGTTCGAACATAAATTTGCTGAAAAAACATATGTTCTTAACAACAGTCACCAACGTGAAGGTACGACTACATCGACTGTCATGTTAGTAGGGATGATGGTTAGTAGGAATGAATTATTTTACATTATATGATAATATATATGATAACAATATACTTAACGTTACCAAGATCAGCACATGATTTAACTTGGTTTAGTAGACATCTTTTTGTTGATCTGATGGACATCTTTTATGTTAAGACACTATGTTGTTCATTCAAAAATGAATTATTAAGAGGGTTAGTCGATAACTCTAGGTTACCTAATCTTAAAACTAGGGATTTCTCCGACTCCTGTTTTGTGACAGGCTATCGAAGACTTAAAACTAGGGATTTCTCCGACTCCTGTTTGGGGACAGGCTATCAAAGAACAGACTTAAAACTAGAGATTTCTCCGACTCCTGTTTTGGGACAGGCTATCGAAGACTTAAAACTAAATCGGGGTAAAGACAACCATTATTGATTAAGGCTGCACGAACACTAGATCCTAACTTAATAAGATCGGTTCATTAATTTGCCAGCGGTCCATATCAGATATCTTTTTAGTGGTCATAGCTAAACATCTTTTTTTGTATATGTGCTAATCTTAAGTATCTTAATTAAAAATAATATATACAAAACTAAGATCTAGTAGAATTACCATATTATATAAACAACGATGAATGAGTGAAAGGTTGTGAAAAGGAATATAATAAAAGGGTCTGTTCCAGATATATTTAGCATTATGTTAGCTGTAATAAAGTTTTACAATGACTATATTAAATCAACTAAATATGCTTATCGTAATTATATAAAAATGGTAAGTGATATTAAAGATGTTAAGAGAAATATAATGAAAAAATGTCTAATTCTGTTGTATTTATCAATATTGTAGTTGTAATAAATAAAGTAAGTTTAAAAAAAAAACGATTATATGCAATCAGCATCCATTTTAGAGTTAACCAAACAGGAGTAAAAGTTATGAAAGAGTTGGCATATTAAAATCTTGCTTTTTGTTAATCAACATCCATCTCAAGATTATTAATTAAATAGTGTCCCCATGGAAGCGTGTCATAAGTCTCCGGAATGTGATGTCTTTTATCATCATTGGGGCTAAGCGCAACCTTTTCCTGGGTAATTGTATATACACGATGTCTATCTGATCTTATAAGATTTTGCGAGGCAATCTTTGTTGTAAAGTTATTTAAACATTTGACATAGTCCTCGAATGTAATTTTAGTGTGTACAACAGATTTCTTTACCCCCTTCGCCTTCTTTGTCACACCATAATTTCGTAAAATATTATCAATTTCATCATCCTCATACTCCTGTTCTTTCAACTTTACCCTCATTTTCTCAATTTCATCGTCTGTGATGGCTACTTTGGAAGTGTACAATTTCGATCGAAGACCTATATAGTCGGTCATAATGCGACCATTATTCTCATCTTTCATCATACCCAATACCTTCTTATTAACCTGAGGGATGCCGTAAATATTATCTACTGGGTAGTCAGACGTATCAAAATATTTATAGCAATCGTCTACCATTGCTTCATAGGGATCTTTTTCCCGTATCTCTACGATTACACTATCGGTATCTGTATAGCAAGTCGTAAAGTTTTCTCCGAACCTGCTGGTCAAATAGTCATATTGAAAATTATATATGGTTGTTTTAGCTAAATCCAATATACTCATTCCAACATAAATCGGTTTATCTAACCATATTTCTGCTCTATGCATCTCGACAGCAACCAAATTTTCATTAAAGATAGTAGCGTTTTTAAACAGCGGACTACTTATTCGTGCTTCAGCTCCATAACGACCCTGCCATTCCGTCAACAATTTAATATCAACGCGCTTGCGCACATTCTCCATGGTCTTACCAAACACAGCGTTGTTCATTAGCTTAAAAAGGTTCTTTTCAAACTCATTTTTCGCTGCCTTCCGGAGTTCAGTATTCAAGTCGATGTATGCTTTCAGCCATGGACTCTGTTTAAATTTTAATACTCTGTGTATCTTTGTTAAAATTAACCCGTTAGCCAATGCCTGTTTTAGTGCTCTATAATGTATTACATATTTTGTTTTATCAGTAAGGGTGGCCATTAATTTTGTCTGCTCTCGTGGACGTTTAGGAGGAAGCATAGTTTTTGGGTTCAAAGATTCTGGGCAGAATGGGATGTCTTTATGACGATCATGGAGATGTTGAGGGTACTCCAGATCAACCTCGAGAATGTACCCTTCAGAAGCATCATCAGGAATAGATATAACGTCTATATTGGTATCGACCCACTCGAATCCACCATAGGGAAGATATTGAGACATTGCCCAACCATACTGATTATTAACGTCAAAGTACATAAGAAACGTTTTCGGTTTAGATGGGTCATAGTTGTTGATGTATGGATTGTTAGCGCATGATCGACGTTTACTACAAACTTGACTCAAACCGCCACGAATGCCACGCTCCACAAACAAAAACATATCTGGATCTGTTAAAAGCTCCAGTTCCTGTTTTGTATGTTTAAGCATTGCATCCCACGTGAAGCCGGGAAGAGTGAAGTAATGAGCTGGGTCAAGATTATATGTTTTGAGACAACTGGATCGGAACTGTTCAAAAACGTCTGCAAGAAGAAGGATGTCTGTTTTCATGTAGAGATCAACATAATCCCCGAGAGTGGAGCACGAGAATGAAGACCAGACATCTTGGGCTCTACGATAATGTCGACGAGGACATGGTTTATCCTCAAGTTTATTATAAAAGGACTCAATGTGGGGTAGAGACATTTCAGCAAATTTTTTAAATGAATCTATATAATCATAAGGCATGATACCTTTCTTGGTTAGAAGACTGAATTGCTCCTCAGGAAGCGATGAAAATTGGGACTTGAGATTAGGATATTCTACCAAATAAGAAGAAAGTTTATCGAGGGAAGACGCCATGAATCGAAAACTATCGATAAAACGGAATTTAATTCGAGCGTCATCAATGTGTTTCGTAAAAGAGATATATTTTTCCTTAGTAATAGGAAGAAGATCTACGGGGCCTTTGATGTGTGTAGCAATATCATTAACAATGAAGTGGGCGTCATATCCTGAGAGGTTATGAAATATCACTGGAATAGTGTGAGCGTCTTTGTAATTAATGTTACACCTTCATGAGCTGCCCTCTGTAATTATTTTCTGGAGTGAGGTGATCGTGGTCTCGCACTTTCTTATCATTGGGGAGAGAAGCGTTTCTCACAGATATGACAATGAGTGGCTGCATGAAAATCACTCTCTTGCTGAGATGTCATATTTATATCATACGGGCACAAAAACACTGGTGACACTTTCTCTGCAAGCTGATTAAGTTCATCTGCAAACCACTTCATGCAATCCTTTCCTCGATATGAGCTATAATACGACAAAGAATCATCATAAGAACATTTAAAGAAATAACCAACTGCTACAGGAATATGCTCCTGAGGTTTTTTTGGATCTCCCGTGCGTATCAAAGCACTTTCGAGATCTGCGTATACGGTGAAGGGGGCTTTAATCTTATTCCTGTAATTTTTGAATTTAAGCATTTTATGATTTTCGTCAGGCATTTTAACGGCTGTTTCATTAATTCGTACACAGTCTTTGATGTGAGCTTCCAGCCGAATAGCCGATGAAAACGGTTGTAAGCATCGATCACAGATAACATCTGATCGCCCTGTGCAACATTTCTTATGAATATTTAACATCTCCTCCGATCGAAAATAATGCAGGCATGCATTACAGAAATATTTTGTTTTCTTTTCTTTGCTAAGCTGTGTCGAAAGAAGGCGGGACAGATTTTTTATCCACACATAGTGGTACTTCGTAGGCGACTCATCATCATATTTATCTTGTACCAAAAGCAGATTCACATGCTTAATCTTCTTGTTCTTTGTTAAATAGGTTGGCAGGGTCGTAAAATCGCTTTTATTCTTTTTTAGAACATAAACATTTATTGAAATGTCATTCTGCTTTTCAAAATTGGGCATCTGTTTGATGGTCATAGGCCACTGAATTCCCTTCAACTTTAACACTTTAGAGTAGTGCGGGTATGAGCTCATTAAAGCAGAGTTATTTCGACATGGATATAACGCTGATACAACGGCCCACGCGAAGCACGCCTCATCATCATTTTTAACATTAATACATGCCTTCTTTCTTTTTATTTGAGGAGGAGTTCGACGTATGAGGAGCCTAGTTGCGGTGTAAATTTATTAATGTTTACCCCCAGGTTAACAACAGCTTTTAGTGCCCATCCAGAATCACGTTCTTGGAATTCTTCCAAGTCTCTGTTGATGGGTTCCACCACTTTCTTTTCAAACCACTCATCAAGATTGGTGTCTCGATAGATGGGTGAGTTCGATGTGGTGAAATATTTTGTATCTTTAAGGATTTTCTCTCCGCTGGCTATCTCGAAGTCTCCACCAAATACCATATTCACCTTTACTGCCTCGTCTTTCTTGAGTGCGTTTTGAATCCCGCTTAAACAGGGCTTTGCAATCATTAAGAAAACTGCCAGGGTCCTTGTGTTTGAGGTTTGAGATGACTCCCGTTCTAATTCTCGAGTTGAATGCTGATATGGAGTCATCCCATTGTACCCTTGTGTAGCAGTCTCCTTCGAATGTTAAGCCCCGCCCCCTTCTTCTGTTCGGCCTTCAGTTGGTTTCTTAACGTTTTTACTTGCCGCATCTGGGCTTCAAGGTGCTGCTTCTCCCCCATCGTTTTTGCATATCTCATAGAGTCCCTAATCTTTTTGACTGCTTTCGTACATTCTACCAATCCTTTTCGTACATTTTGTTCATTATAATCAGTTCTGATTAAGCCTAAGATGGATGCTATAATTGTAATAAGTTTGGCCAACATGTTTATACCAAAAATATAAAATTAAATTATAAACAAAAAATTTAAAAACTAAATATGATTAGAAACCAAATATTTTTTCTAAACCAAAATATCACAAAAACCCAAAATCTGAAATTCAAAATTTATTTAAAAAAATTGAAATCAGAAATTCAAAAATTATCAAAATAACCAAAAAAAAAATCCAAAATTTTCAAAAAATTTAAAAACTTTATGAAAATATCACTCACCAGAGCACACTTTTGAATGATTACCAGAACACACGTCTGATCGCTAGGAATATCTGAAACAGAATAAAGGAAATACCTTAATGCTGGGTATTAAATATACTTTTTAGTCGAACGGAAGACTGAATGGTTCATAAAAGGCCCCTGAAATGTATCGATTTGTGCTTGTTCTTCCATAACAATCAACGTAAAAGTGCTACATTTAAGACATTTATTGAACTTGGTCACATGTACTCCTTACTCATTTTATGAACGATACAAGGAAGTATCAGTACTACCAACATTAAAAGAAGCAGTACTGCCAACTATGAAAAAAAATTTATTAGAAAGTAAAAGATACTCTGTGCTAATTAGATTGGTGTAGGTATATAAAATTATACGTTGACTCATTCATAGTGCATTCTATATCATTCCATCACAAGAAGGAGTCATGGTTAGGAATTGTAAGAGTTGTCTTCAGGAGTATCCCGATGTCACCCCAAGCGAATTTTGTGATACCTGTTACATTAAAGGAGGTTTAAATGGCGGAAAGTGGGTTCCATATAATTCTTCTTCCTGATCTAGTTACGAAGATTTCAAAGAATGTCATTTTAATTATGATAGACGTCAGCTACTTTGCGAAAGATGTGGAAAATGTATGAATAGAACCGATATATATCGATATATGAAAAATAAACACGGCATTGAAAACTATTCAGTTAGATTTACATAAACTTTCGATGAGGGAACTCCCACCACCACTTTCATCACTAACACACTCTGACTATTAGCAACAAGTTTTCATTCATCGAATAACAGTCAAAAGCAGACACATCAGTTGCTACAATATAAAACAATACATTCAGTTAAACTTGATCAAGACATGTATGGAGCAAGAATTTATTCGAGCCAACTACGCAGGCGCGTGTTTATCGGCTAGTTTAATCTTTTATGAAGTTGCCAGGCAGTATGGGATAGCAACAAAAGTGGTAATAGGTACAAAGGTCTACTCAAATGGCATACGGCACTTTTCTGGAATAAATATAATGAGATAGTATTCGATCCAACAGATGTAATTACAAAACATCATTTACCTCATCAAATGGAATTTACGATGAAAAAAGGAATGTTTATATATAAAAGCGGTGAAGATAGAAAAATGTTTGATATTTATCATGATTTTAAGAAAAGCAAATCGACGATAGCATATTTCACAGAGGCATGTCTACTGGACATACGAGAAAATATTTTTAACACTGTAGCAAAAATACTTTAAAAAAATACATTAATAAATAAAATGTACCTCAATTCTCAACAATAATATAGGTAACAGCGCATGATGTTTAGTTGACATAGGTAGAACTGACACCCTACACAGGTGTGACCAAAAAGAGGTGTAATTTAAATAATAATACATCACTACTAAGTGCCCGCTCAGGCCGCCATCTTCTTTCACACCAACAGAGGGTATCAGAGACATGTAGACGCCATCAGTAACACATATGCAGAGACACAGAGGATAGCAGAGACATGTAGACACCATTACTGACACGCTAACAGAACAGCATAGGCTACCACACAGGAGCACCAGACGTCATCAGATACATGCTAACAGAAGTCATAGGCGACCACACAGGAGCACCAGACGTCATCAGATACACGCTAACAGAAGTCATAGGCGACCACACAGGAGCACCAGACGTCATCAGATACATGCTAACAGAAGTCATAGGTGACCAAACAGGAGCAGTGACACATATGTAGAGACACAGAGGATAGCAGAGACATGTAAACACCATTACTGACACGCTAACAGAACAGCATAGGCGACCACACAGGGGCACCAGACGTCATCAGATACATGCTAACAGAAGTCATAGGCGACCATAGAGGGATATCTGAGACGTACAAACGTCATCAGAGACATGATAACAGAAGGGTGCAGATGTATAAAAATAAGGACTCAAAGTCAAGAATTCATTTGGTAACATGTCTCCAAACAGAGCGGTTCAAGTAAAGAAACTTGCTGCAATTGTGAGAGAAAAGTATAAAGCTCTTAGAAGAATGCAAGCTGATGACAACGAACTTCTACAGACAACGTTTAAGCCAATAACTGCACCTCTTAAAGAAATAGCCAACTATGTGAATGTCCCTAAACCAGACCCCAACGAAGATGATTCACAAACTCATCCGCCATCACAGGTCAGTGATGACATCGAACCTCTACATACGCAAATATCGTACAACCCTTATTTAGAAAAATATACGCAAGATTTAGGGAATGTAGACCAGATATACGGTCCACATGTTAATTGGTCTACTGGAGAATGGTCGTTTGGAAATAAAACAATTGAGTTCGGTAAAGATAGCATTCAAATGGATTCACACATTTTTACAGCTACACCTGGCCTGTACGACCTGATCTTCTCGAAAGAACCTACACAATATACACTAGCCGATCAGACAATCTACAAAGCTCTTCTAGACATATCCGGCGCACATAAAGATGGGCGAGGTCGATTACGTCATCAATCTCACACCATAAAATATGAAAAAATTATTAAGCCGATGTATTTGGGTAATAAAAAAAGAAGACCACAGACCTTACACGGTACCGCAAAAAATGTCGAACTACATACCCACGTAGAAGATACAACACACACACAACAACAACAACAATGTAAAAGAAGACATATATCACAGAAGGCTCACGATACAGAAGACATGTCAAGTTCAAAGAAAAATCATGTTGATTTTACCGCAAGAGCTGTTAAAACAAGGATTCGTAATATAGCACAGAAACAGATATTTGTCCAATTGGAAAAGTTATGGTCCCTATATAAAGAACATCATGACCCAAACATGCTTGTAGAAGGCCTTAAAATTCTTTCAGAAGCCGACGCTTTAATGGGGAAAGAAGCAGCTGAAATCGTAGACGAACTGAAGTACCTAGATATTATTGAGTAATAACAGGCACATACTTCACGCAAACAAGAAATTTCAGAACAACTAAGAAACTTTCGAAATTAAAGTTCATCATCTGCTCAATAACAGATACTAAATCTGACCTTTAAGAATGAATATAATAATAAAGTTGCGTGTGTGTATGTTTTATATGTAATAATTTGTATCAAATAAACATTACCTCTCCTATTAGATTTTAACAGCCTTAACTATAAAAAAATATTAGAAGTCACAGGTATTCATAGAGATTCCTAAGGATATTTGAGACATCAAGCATTCCCAGAAAAATTTAGAACAATTATCAAACCCATGTATGTATGTATATTGAGATAGAAAGAAGAAGAAAAAGAAAACCCTCGTCAAGACATTGTTTATCAACTAAAGACATAAGACGGCTAAAGATGAGTTCAAATGAAAACATTGATGCGAAAAGAACAAAACAATTTTTGGAAAGCAGCCTAGCCAAAAACGAGTCACAAACAAATCAGAGACCAAGTTCTGAAAGTGGACAGCTGCATGAGGAATTGCACAAAATATGGCTCCTATATAATGAAAACAACGATCCGACTTTCCTAGTAGCCTTGACAAATTGACTAAAACATACATTAAGAAGAGCATGTGTTTCAGACAAAATAATTATATAAAAGATTGTACATATTTACACTGTAATAAATCAATTAAAAGTCAACTAATGGTTATTTTCTTCTTCCACAGCATCATCCTAACTCTCGTAGATAAAATATAGTATGCAATGCCTCTTAAGAGTAAGAAGATAAAAATAGTATGCAGCTCTTGGTCATATATTTGGCATTATTATTTAAAATAAAAAAGTATTATAAAACATGTGAGAGAGAAGCCGCTATTTTCGAAATAAAACGTCAAATCAATTACAAATATAAGGTGCACCATACAATTTAGAAAAAAATAAGAAAGAAATAAAATAAGATAATGTATCATAAAGAGCTGTTATTTTTTAAAATAAAACGTAAACTCAGTTAAAAATATGTGGTGCATTATACAATTTAGAAAAAACGCAGGAAATAAAAAAAATAAATAACAATAAGACATAAGAAATAAAATTATATTTACTACAAAAAATAACTTACCTTATATTATTCACACACACTATATAACTGTACACAATATAGTTCATCTGAGACTGCCAGTAATACTATGTATGATTCGTGCTAGATTCGATTATTTATACTCTCAGATATCGCAACGTAAATTCTAGAATAAAATAATATATTTTCTGTTTTTATTAGTAAAAACCACAAGATAAAATATTTTATATAAAATTATGATTGTGGTACGCGAGCCGTTATTATCAATTTACAAACTTGCAAATGTGGTTACCGCTATCATTTTTTACTTCCTATTACGAGTAGTCTTATCATGAGGCCTCATCCTGTTTGTAACTAAAATGATTAAAATAAAATATGTGTGAATTTTAAAATATTTCTATAAAAAATTTCAAGTCTTTGATTTTTGGCAATTTTAAACGTAAATGGTCAGTGTACACTAGGATTGATTTCATCTAACTGCCATTGCGTACATTGACTATTAACATAGCAATTTGGATCTTGCTTCAGAATTTCGACCGATGTGGGCCCCAAACCATTTTCAGATTTTTGAACCATGAGTGTCTTCTCGTGCCTAATCCTCGCTTAGTATCTATCCTAAATAATCAACTGCTGTATCCATACTGTCATGTCCTGGTATATAGCCTAGATAGTAGAGTGTTATTTGTTTAATTATGTGTTGGTACACTTGAATCTCGATTTTTTCATGAGCGTCTCTGTCAGCGTTCGTGTCTCCACATTTCTAGATAAATTTTATAAAGATATAATGTGTATTAGTACAGGAGAATTAGGAATTTAACATTGGTTCGTTTTATGATATTTTTAGCCATAATTATTGATCGTATCGCACTTGGTTAGTGATTTCCGTAATATGTATGAAAAGACCTTTCTAATGGTATACTACACGGAGCACTTGGTGCAAAATTGAGCGAATTAAGGTTTGCTAGAGATCAAACTGCGATAAGAGTTTTTCCTATGCCAATGGTTTTGTTTTATCGTCAATAACAATAAATAAGCATTTACAGTTCGACCAAGTTATCACAACGGTCTTTATGACACCTTACTATATATCTTTTGAACGGATAAGCGGAAATCGATGTATGACCCATCAAATTAAAGGATTTTAAATGATGAATTACATTGTGATGTTTGTTTTACGATAATGACATGTATAAGGCCTGTTTGACATCATATAAATAAATTTTATATAAATTTAATGTTTTTTAGGATAAGGGTGTTGAGAATTTGACGATGGTTCGTTTTACGATATTTTTAGTCATAAATACTGGGTGTATAGAACTTGGTCGGTGATTTTCGTAATATGTCTGAAAAGACCTTTCTAATGGTATACTACACAGAGCACTTGGTGCAAAATTGAGCGATTTATCGTCAATAACAATAAATAAGCATTTACAGTTCGACCAAGTTATCACAACGGTCTTTATGGCATTGTACCCTATATATTTTGAACGGATAAGCGGAAATCGACGTATGACCCATCAAATTAAAGGATTTTAAATAATGAATTACATTGTGCTGTCTGAATTAAGGAAATGCTATGTATAAGGTCTCTTTGACACCCTATCGTTTATTATTAGCTGAATCTTATCGTATGGCACCTTAAATTACAGGGTTTCGAATGACGAACTATGTTGTGAGATCTGTTCTATCACAATTTTATGTTTAAGGCCGCTTGGCGCCTTATCATATGTTTTTATTTGATTATATATAACTTGATGCTTATACTCTTATGAATCAGTTTTTTGTATGTAAATAAGGATGGTGGTGTTTTTTAATATGTATGTTACTGCTGCTTTTCATAGCAGCAACAGAAAGCCTTTTCAGAAAACGATGCTGATAGTTTTTTTCATCGATCTATGTATATATCTATGTATATAGATAACAGTTCTATAACAGATTTTAAGACAACGCTCATACATTTTTCAAATATAATTTATATATGGATGGGCTTAAACAAAATCTAAAAATGATATTTTGCCCAGGTGAAGCGGGTGAAAGATATATAATTCAGTTGTTAGAGCCATTAACATGTGGGAAGATGCTTCGAATTTGCATTTTATCAGAGTGACTATTCATGTTCCTACATCAGATATCTGTGGCAGCTAAAAAGCATACTATTGTCACTCCAACTGCAGAGGACAGTACAAGTCGTTTTGATGATCCTGATCGAGTATTAGTGTATTCTTATTTTCATATCCTGTAATGATACTTGCGTAGAACTATATTTAGACTTGGATGAAATAAATCGGATTACAAATCTCGTTATGGTCCTTATTCATGAACTCGGTCATGCTTTAGGTTTAGAACATAGCGACCATAAGAAAGCTGTATCCGTCGTCCATATTGATGTACCTGATATTTTGTTATTATGTAGAGGATATAAATATTGAGAGTTATATGTCAAGATGTTTGTTGGTTTGGGCATACTAATAGAACGAACGAACTGTGTACAGCAGTATACGAACGAATTGATATACGTAGCAGTGGCCATCGAATTCTACATCCATGAGATATGTTGAATAAGTTTTAATAGATAAGTGTGCTACCTATTTGCTAAATTTTACTATAAGGAGCACACACATCTATGTATGTTAAATCATTGGGATGTGCTACATGTATAAGACCCTTTGGTATGCTACCATGTTTACTTTCCTCTATCATTTTTCTTTTTTCTTTTCACTAACATTCATTACTAAATTCAGTACTAAATTCTCACTGACCACATTTAGCTGAGTGTATGTAGAGCAGAGATAGTTCAGCGGAGGCTTGTTCTGAGCAGTGATCGTACAGCTGATATATATAATATGTCTAGTAAGATACGTTTGTTGGTCTGGCTTGGACATTCTAGATGGCAGCACTTATTATAAATTTAATTTTAACTTATTCGGAATTCCTTGCCCTGACGAAGACTTAGTTTCCCAGTTGACATATTTACTGGCTAAAGTCAGCTTATTTTATATATTAATTTGTAACATATACATAAAATAATAATAAACTTGTGTTATCCTAATGTAGGTTTTTTTATTAACGCATAAGTGTGTGGATCAATGAAGCAAGTTTTATTTTTATCATTTCTTTATTTCTACATTCATTTTATTATATACATTATTTCTATGGGCGACATCTAATACGGGATTAATAACTATTGCAGTTTCATGTATACGATTTTGGAATCGCATTTGGTTCAGCATTTCAAAATTGTAGTCCCTTTCCGGTTTGTAAATAAAAAATATTTGATTTAAATCTTCATTAAACGTAACTTTCTTCGTTATTTTCTTCATCTTTGTGGGAGGGTTGAGCTTTTTTTTAGATAAAATTAGTCAGGTCTATAGCGTTTGTGTAGGAACCAATGTTAAAAACGTGCTGTTTGTAGATAGTAAAAGCCACAAGCTGTTAACTCTATTACTGGTTTATTTCCCTTCCAGCCTCTAAAAGTTGATAATCTTACATAAAAATTGTTTGTCTCAGATGTACAATCGTCAAGACACATTATGATTGACTAATGAAATACCGCAATAGTTTCTCTTTATCTATATATTTTTAACGCATATTCAACAATCTATTAGTTACAATCATTCTAATAATAAGCGTCTGTGTGGTTCGAAAAAAAAATGATTTTAGAGAGGTTAGTCTAATGACTAGACCTTTGGTATGGAGCAAACATAACATTCCATTAATATGTTAACTACATATACTTGACATTTACAAACAATACACATAATCTATAATTTTTACACAAATCCGGTGAGTTAGAACACTTATTTATAAATCAGATCCGTTTTAGTCATTGAGTTTGTTGACTGTTATCAAGCAAGCTTATTGTCAGGGCATTTGGATGGTTTACCAGACGTTTTAGGTACCAAAACCTACACAGAACGAGTACTTTACTGATCGTTAGTATTTCTAGATCACAATAATATCTTTTGTTTGATACGAACCATGGTGGGTGTGTTATAGAACGTAAAACTTTGAATTGAAATCTTTCCATTATGGCTCCCATAGGTCCAGACCGGTGTAAGTATTGAAAACTTACAGTTTGTTATGAATGGACAATTTTGATGTCCTGCCCAGTATCCAATAATGTTTACGAAATTTTATACAAATAATATGTTGTGCTTTGGATTCATTGATCTTAATGAGTCATCTCTTTGTCTACTTTTCAATGTCCCTAATATACCTTTGAAGAGATTCTATAGCTGTTGCAGAATTATTATCTGTAACTAACATAGCAGTGTTATGTCGTGCGTAAATGTAATGTAATGTCGTGCGTCTTCATATATATGGTCATTATATACTACACCATTCACTATTTTAAAGCACATTAAGGCTCATTAAGCTGAAAGAAATGAAACAAGATGTATTGTATATAAATTTATTATGGATATCTAAACATTACATTATAATTCATTATTCCATGATTAATACATTTACATTTTGAAAAAAGTCGTGCAGATTCATCGTTGGAGCAGAATGCTGTGAATTGGTTATTTTTCTTTATATGTTCCATAAGTTTGCATGCGTATCCTTTTCTCCGATACTTTGGTAATGTATATATGTAATCTAATACTCTCGGTACATCATGATGTCCTAGTGGATCAAAGTCACATTTTGATAATAGAACGAACGATGCTGGTTCTCCGCTGACATATAGGATGTAGCAGGTAACTTTCATGTTTTTCATCCATTGATCAATAAGTATGTCATCTAAATTTAATTGCTTAATTTTTCGGACTGCGTTCGGACCTCTGAACAGCTCAATTTTTTCCATCATACTCCGCCGAATGATTGATTGATACTGATTTTACATTATTCGTTCAATTATGTATCATCTATAAATTTTACAGGAGTGGGGAGGACCGCATATATTACCTTTACAGACCGATTACAGCTAATAATTATAAACACAATACCAACCTATAAAACATAATATTGCCGTAGATAAAATATAGTATATTCACCATTTATATTCGCTAATTTTGTATATTACCCGAATTGTAGTAGATTAGTATGCAACTCACAATACATTTGTATTCTATAATTTTTATATTATTACTCGAACTACCGTAGATACGTATATACAGAATAATAGTGCTGTATAGTAATTCACGTTCAGTCTATAGTCATATTTAATCAGAGACGATTATATTGAGGATGTTTGTTGGTTTGGTCATACTGTAAGAATGGTATACGTTCTTTGAATAATCATGTTCTATTTCTAGTAATACTTCATGCGTGGATGTACGTTATATATCGTTTGCAACGTAACCTTTCGCATTGTTTCGAGAGAGAGAGAGAGAGAGAGAGAGAGAGAGAGAAGCTGTGTGTCTTTTTTACGATGTCAGGTGCTAGATGTGGTCGACAGGTGGCGTGACGAGACGATGAACTGTAATAGACGTGGAATCTCATTCAAACTATGTCCAATATTTGATATAGCACCGTTTTTTGGCGATGATTCTCTGTTAGCCTCACTTTCCTCCAATATCTATTATGTTAAACAAAGATCCGATATAGCACCGTTTTAGCAATGTCTTTTTGTGTTACATATTTCTCCTCCTCTTTCCAAAGCGCCATCGTACTTCATGATCGGGCCAATAGCAATAAAGATATGATGTAATGTCCTTTTGACATTGTCTTTGTTGTTTTTTGTCTTAACATATTTCCCGTCACCTCCCCTTTTTCATTTAACGTGTTACATATAGTAATCTGATTAATAACCAGAGATAGGACATAGCGTCGTCGTTTGCACGGTCTTTGCGTCTGCTTTTTGTCTTAACATATTCCACCACCCTTTCCATCACTACCTCTCAAGTTGAGCCGTTTGGACGTTACAAGCTTAGCGTCGATGTCTTTGCGTCTTGTTTTTATCTAAATATATTCGTTACCACCTCCCGTTCCACAGAGCCCTCGTACGTTGTTGTACGTTGAGCC